>JANIJG010003461.1:41671-142144 GCA_024611175.1 Megaceryle torquata
ATCTCAAGAAGGTTCCTGTTTCCCTTTCCACAACATCCCCCCTCCCCCCCCCCCCCCCCCCTTTTTTTTTTTTCCACTCATGTGTGTCCTCATGATCTTGAAAAATTCAGAAAATATCAACAATTAATTTCAAGGCCAAGTACATCATCTTTGTAACAGACTCTTCTCCAGAGTGGTGATGCCATATCATCATGTTTTATTTCTGGTTGGTTAAAGAGAGCTTTAGTAGTAAATCTGTATCTGTGCTGTGATACCCAGCAGTATTAAAGGCTGAGATTTAAAGAGAGGCCTGAAAGACATAGTAGGTGATGCCTGTAGAAAGCCAAAAAGAGCTGTGTGCCTTACTGGAAATTTCAGGTGAAACGTGTTAAGAGTGCAATATAATACAGTGACCTGAGCTACAAATCTGGAGAAAAAGGGAGCTGGAGAAAAAGGTAGGAAGAATAATACTGGAGAAAGTGTTTACAACCCTGTGTATTAACAAATAATGAGAGAGAGGGTTAAAGTCAGTTGATTTATTTTGATTTGTTGTTTCACTGTTCCCAGTTTCTCAGGATTCTGGAAAATCATGGTTTCCTTCTAATAACAGTGCTCATTAACTAATTAGTTAATATGTGGGCATTTAGTTAATGGTCTGAAAAATAGACAGGTAACTACAGAACAGTTAAAAAAAGCTAAATTGGGCTGCAAAAGCATGTTTAATTTTTAAAAATCTAAACTCCAAGACCTTTGATATAGCTGAATGTGTCCCTGTTCATGAATGCAGTGTTTGACAGGCGGAGAAGTTATCAGTAGTTTATTATCAGGTAAACATAAATATGTATAGATACTTTATCAGGAAATAGCTGTCTAATTTTTAAATGTGGAAACAATGTAAATAAAAATATTTGAGTAAAACACAGAAATTCACATGGAGCTCTTTGTTGTTAAGCTGGACAGTACTTGACCTTGTGAGGAATGCAAGTGAAAATAGTGCGAGTGCTTTCAGGGGAAAAAACGAATGAGATTAAGGACAAAGACTTCTTCACATTTATTCTGTACCTAATTTATTCAGATCACCATTAGTTTTCTTTTTATGGAAATTCTTGGAAAAGAAGATAAATTAATCATCAATACTAATGAAAGCAGTGCCCAGGCACTACTGAAACCCTCCGTGTGAGCTACATGAGCAGTCGTGCAACACGGGGCACGGATTGGTCAGTAATCAATGTGAAGAGTTTGCAGACAATCTGCTGGCTGAAATGTGTGTGTATAAAGCATTTATCAAAGATCCTTGAATACAGTCAAATGTGAAAAGAAATAAATCAAATCTTATTTCCATATTATTGGAGAAATGAAGCTGCTTGGACCATAGGTTGCCTTGTTATGCATTGAGGACAATGGACCTTGACTGATTTGGGGCTTTGTGTAATGAAAAGCAGTTACCAATTTGCTGCATTGCAGATTTAGCTAATTTTAATACTATGTCAGTAACAGTTAACTTTCTTTTTGAAATCATGGACAGGGAGGAAGGGAATGGGAGTCCTGGGGAAAGAGAATCTTGAAAGATCCAAGCTTGGCAAACACGCCTCAGTCATTTGCTTTCTTGGAGAAATTACAGCAGGACCACAGCTACAGCTCGACGTGTGTTGAACTGCAATGCTTGGGAGGGAACCACATCATGTCATGCAACAAGCTAGTAGATAATAGCCAGGATTGTCCTTCCTTCCAGACAATAGTTTACATTGATGCTGCTGATGAAGAAAACATAATTCAGTGTATTCCAAGCTGAATACCAAATCTGAACCCAAATTCGCATTTCTTTGCCAAACCCTGCACTTAGAAATTTTGAGGCAGTATGTCTGGCCACTTCTATAGAAATCTTGATCAAATCACCCACTGAACCTGTGAGATGCTCCTAACTTCTGCTATAAGTAGACTGTGAAGTTTGTTTCTGTGTTTCAAAACCTAATTACTAAGTGAAACTCCCTGAGTAATTAGGCTTCAGGGCCAGAAAAGGCTCATAATCACACTTGTCTGGTAAGAGATCTGGTAAAAACAATGCTGATGTTAATTCTGAGACATAAATGTATCTTTATACAGAGCAAGGTGAATTTGTGGACTTCTCTCCTGCAAGAAGCTATCAGGACAAGCCATGAGGCTGAATGTCTGAAACAGATCAAGATGATTTTCTGAACATCAGTACACAAGTAAGCACTGTAAGTAATTTGCAAGCTAGAGAAAGCGTGCCAAAAATCACATTTCAAGCCATAAATGATGCCTTAGCAGAATTATGTAAAACTCTGTCTCCTCAGACAGCAATGCTGAATATTAACAAGTAGATTTTGTGGTGCGGCACTGCCAAGCACCAGCCAGCGTGGAGGCAGGAGCTTGGGCAGGTGAACTGATCCACTGTGGGAAATCCTTCATCCACAGCAGTACTGTGGTTGTGGTCTCTAGGGCTTTACATAAAAGAAGTTTCCTGTGTATTTAGAATGCAGCGTTTGGTATTTTCAATTATACAGGATTAAAGGCAGTCTCAGTGAAAAGGATTATGAACTGGGAACTCCCTGTTGCTGGCTGTTTCCAGTGAGTATCTGCCAGCTAGGTGAGCCAGGCAGCTATGTGCCTGGTCTGTGGAATATAGGCTAAAATAAGAGGGAGAAGGCAGGGAAATATTGTCTGGTAATTTGGGGGGAGGAGAGAGGTGGAATGAACCCCACACACCTTCCAGCTCACACGGAATCTAACTGCCAACGGAGCAGTTGTGAGCTTTTAGGTGTGAATCCCACAGGAGCCTGCTGTAATTAAGCATCCTGTAAGGTGAGGAGGGGGAAGCTCATCAGCATCCTCTGCATCAGCTCCCCGCCCACCTTGGATACCCTTTGGAAATCTTCAGCATGTTTTGTGTTTGTTTCAGGGCCAGGAACAAATGCTGGCAAGTGCAAAGGTGTTAAATGTTGGCCAACCTATCCCAACATGCCCTACAAGGCACTGAAGGGAATATTACTCTAAGTGGATGATGAGCTCAGTTCAGAGGCTGTTAAGTTAAAGCTTATTAGCCTCATTAAGTGATGTGTGTAATGTGGTTTCAGGCTTCTGATATGGGAAAAAGAGCATTTTCCAAGTGTTTTGTTGTCCTGCGTGTTATGCTTGGAGGACAGTTCAGTTTCTGTTTTGCACTGTGTCAAATTCAGCCTGGAGATAAGACTTGTTCACAAAGTTTGGAGTTTGGGATTGCCTCTGAAGGCAGAGGCTGAGTCTGGGGTAATCTGCTTTGTCAGAACCAGAAGGGGTTTCCCTGTGAACCGAGGGAAAATGAGGAGCAGGGTATAGAGACGTTTGTGTGCTTCTGCTGGGAACCAGTTCCTGTGCCGAGAGAACTGGGGCTCAAATGCAGAGCTGTGCAGGTGTCTCTGCCCTGTGCTCCCTGGAGCTCTGCGTGCAAAGAGACCGGGCTGGATTGTTCCTAGCAGGGTGTAAATGCAGAAAGCTGGCTCGGGTTTAGCTTTCTGTGCAATTTAATAAGTCCCACAAAATCAGGAGTGCCATGGTGGGCGGTGCAGGATCAGGAAGCAGTTTAGATTCACCAGATATTATTAGCTTGAGCTCAGAACTGACCCTGCAGGACCGGGCTAGTTCACACAAGGAGACTTGAGTATCTCTGCCATGTGCTCCTCATATTCTCCATTATCTGTACTTTTCTTTTATCTGGGGTACCACAGCTCCTCCCAGTGATGGAGCATTAGCTTTCTAGTCAGCTTTAATCTCTAGCTGTCTATGGAGAGTCAGGTCAGGAGAGCTTTGAGGTCCTCAGCCCTGAAGTGAAGCCCTCCCTGCTTCAGACAGGGCTGCAATTGAAACCAGCTGATCCCAAGTCCCTTGCAAACATTTCCATTTCAAACCACTGAAGTTTTATATCTTTCTAGTAAATTCTTTTCTTTAGCCTCATAAATCTCATAAAGAACTGGAACAGCTAGTAAATTTGGCCATTGAGATACATGTTTTCCAGTAAAGAGGATAATGATTGCTGTTTCTGATGCCACCTCCCTGCCCCACCCCCTCTGCTGTAGGAGTTCACCTCTTGCCAGCTGACTGCTGCTTGCACGCAAGTTGGGCCATGCTAAGGAAGGCAACGCATACAGGTTCCATTTGTGTGAAGGACTGAAGTCACTGGACCTCTGTGAGCTTTGCCAATGCCCGTCTATGTGATCTGAGCAAAATCATTTGTCCTCTTCACATGTTGAATCAGAAGAAATAGGTCAGTTCTCACCTGTGCAAGAGTTTGGTTCAGGCTGGACAGCTTGGGAGGCTGCTGAACTCCAGGCTAGGGATCCTCCTCCCGAAGTCCCCACCAAAGCAGAACATGAGACGCCTGTGGTCTCAGCAGGGCCACCACCTCAGTGCCTCCTGTTGCTGCCCACCATGCAGGTTCACTTGTGGCAGTGCCCAGGAGGGCTGCAGAGTTGTGGTGGTCTCTAGTCCCTGGGATAATCCAGAGAGGTAGTTTTCTGCATCCTCCCCAGTGCACCAATGGCTAGTACAGCCAAGTCTCTTATGCTTGGATTTCCAGGTAGGCTTGAAAAAACATAAACTCAGGGACAATACAGACCCAAGACTTCTCAAACTTCCATTGGAAATTCCAGGCAAAAGTGCTGTTAGCAAAACATATTATAGAAACAGAAAATTGCAAGCATATTTTCCCCTTTATTTGTTGTCTCCCAAACCCAAACAAGCTTATTTCCTTTCCTGCAATGCTGCTTTTGATAATCTTGTGCCAAAGGCACTGAATCTGTTCTTATTGCTGTCAATAGCAAGATGCCTGTTGCTTTTAATGGCTGGGCTATTAAAACACCGCATCCCAGTTGTCTGGCTGTGAGCAATCCCAAGCTAGTGCAGTGACAATATGGAACCTTTTTCCTCTCTGAATGTTTCTCTGCAAAGTTTGACCATTTTGGCTGGGGTGAAACATGTGTCTATCTGGGATTCTTTCCAGGGATGAGATTTTGACAGCTGTGCTCATGTTGGCAAAAATCCTGACATCTTGTGCTTCGTTGAAATAGCAGATTCTTAGTGGAGAGGGGTGGGAGTCCGATTTCGTAGATGAACACTCATGAATTGAAGACTGTGAGCCTGGCTGAGCTCTTTTCACTTGGGGGAAGAGGTCAAACCCATCCTCTGGGAGCAGGGGGGGAGCCTTCCTTCCTTTCTTCCCATCTCCACCTGCGGGCACAGATGGCTGATGGGCAGTGGGGCTGATGGGAGCACTCCACACCTCTGCCAGCTTTGTGCAGCAGTTTGGGACATGCCTTGGACGGCACCCCCTGAAGTGGTGTTTGGAGTCCATGTCTAACAAATTCATTTACATGTTAAGATGCTTGGGCATGATGGGTGGGCGGTGCTAGCACGTTCTCAGTGAAAATCCAGCTTTGCGGCCGTGATCAAAGCTTGGCCTCTTCTTTATGCCAGATAGCTTGTGAAAAAACAAAGCCTTGATATAGTTTGAAATATCCTGTTTTTTTGGGGGGGGTTATTGTTACTATTATGATTATGATGGTTGAGTGGTTTTTTTGTTTGTTTTTTTTTCACTGGAATCTCCATCTTGAACTGGGGAAATATTTCCTACAGAAGCTGTAATTATTCAAAGCCAATATACTTCTGCAGTAACCTTCAATCTGATGAACTGTCATTTTTTTGATGAAAAGTCACTTGTTTGGAGACTAGAATTCCTATTATCTCGACAAATAGGGAACGGTGGCACAGAAAATTGTGTCACAAGGTCACCCAGAAGGTCCACATCAGAGCCAAGGATAAACTGGGACAAGCCTGGTGGAAGGTCATCAAAAAGTTTTCAGAAGGTATTCTGCAAATATTATATTGATTTCAAACTTTCCAGTGGCTGGATAATTCTTTTATATTTTACCAAGAAAAATAATAATAAAAAAAAAATCACCACGTTTTAAAACCATGTCAACAATAATTTTCCATTTCTGGTATTTCACTGAAAAAGGAGGGAAAATATTTTTTACGACACACACAAGATAGTAGTCAAATAACAAAGCCCCAAACAAAACATCCCAACGATGAAAGAAGTCCAAACAGTTTTGCTCAGGAACGAGTGTAGCTTAGGGTTGGATACACATACTCAGACATTCATGGCTTGTGTCCATGGCAAATGTGAGTCTTTTATGTTACTTTGACTTTCAAGGAAAACCAGCTAAACTGTCTGGGACGTTTGGTAAGCGTGGTGCTGACCGATGGCCTTACAGGCCCTTTGAAAGTCATGCCTTAATGACGAGCTCTCCCATCCTCTCCCACTTGTTTCTTGAGAACTAGGGCAAATATTAGCACATCTGTGAGCATTGGGCTGCTGTGTTTAGAGAGCTTCTAGCACCCGTGTTAGCTTGATTAAAACTAACATTTCTACACTGAGAAATGCCAGTGGCATGTCTACCATAAATTAAAGTGAAGTTCCAACAGTTCTGCAGCAGCTCTGTTTACTCTGGAATAGCATAAGGCAGATGTCTTCATCTTGGTTGATTCTTAACAGGTCACAGGCATTGCCTTTAAATAACTAAAAGCCTTTAAAATAATTTTTAAACATTCTTTCCCTTCCTTTACAGACCTTAACCTTTAGTTGGCCTTTACCAGAAACATCCAAGATAATGTGATTCTAAAACAGACCATCATAAACTGAGCAGCAGCTTTAAATATATAGTGTGATCATTACCTGAAACTGGTGAAGAGGTTGGAATAATTATTGCTCATGTTTATGCTTCTGTATCTCAGTGGGTTATGTTCAATCCCTTAATGATGATGATTAAAAACATACTGGAAACACGCAGTAATTAGAGAGAGCACTTACCGTGATTCTGAAAGCACAGAGGTAGCTTTGAAGTGGAACTGGACCCAGCGACTGCTGCCAAAAGGTTGTGAGAATTAGGAGCAGGTCGTTGGTAATTGTACTGCTGATAACGCATCTCTTTGGCACGCGCGGTATCTGCCTTCGGCACCAACCTCCCCATCGCCTCTCGTACGTCACCGAGCCTTGTGCGGGCTGATGGCAGATGAAGGATCGTGTCAACTGCTCCACTTTTTAATTTACGTAAAGCCAAAGCTGGACTGTGGTTTGTTTCTCCGCAGGGGACTTTTTGGAGGGTGAGGCAGTGTTTAGGAAGAGGGAAGGAGGAGGAAGTTTGGGGTGGCAGCAGAGAGCGGGTGCTGGTTCAGGCACTTTGCCCTGCCAAGGTTTGTTTCTGTGTGGGTTCTGACATGAAAGGGAGTTCTCAAGCAGTGAGCTGTAAACCTTGTGGAATGTGTTGCTTTGTTTGTATTTCCCATTTAAACAAAAATAATCTTTTATTATAATAAGAGAAGAAGGGAGGAGTGATGAGGTTTGTGATGTAAAATCGTGTTTGCTGGAAAAGTTGTTCTGTTTTCCAGTGCTTAATTTCAGCTGAAAAGGGAGGGCATGAAGAGTGGAAAGAACACTGCTACTTTCTTGGAAGTATTTTTATGAGCTTTAGAGATGAGCCCTCTCAGGAAGGAATGATTTAGCAGCATGTAAAGAAAGTAGAGGTAGAAACAGGCACTTTCTATCATTCCCTGGAATTCCTTTGGGGCTCAAAATGACTTACTCTTGGTCCTTTAATTTTCTACACTGTATCTGTTGGTAGTTTTCAAACTCCAATTCAGCTTCTGTCCCCATGCTGATGCCACAGAGCATCACACTGCGTCCGTCTCTCATTTCAGTGACATTCGTTGATGTCCCCTTACAGGTGGCTGGCTGGCAGCTAATACTCAACACTCCTAAAACAAGGTGCTTTTCCATAAATCTGCTCTTTCTTAAGCACTGTGGACCGCATGATGATCCCCTCCCGTCACTTAGATCGATGGATGTTATCTTTGACTCTGGCATTTCTCTTGGGTCACGCCTCCAGGCAGTGTTGAACTCTTGCCACTTGTTTCTGCATAGCCTCTCAAATCCTGCTGCTATTGTACCCCCTCATGGCTCATGTGCTTGCTCAGGCTGTCCTTAGCACGCTCCTCAGTCACTAATACAATGTTTCTAATTCTGGCCTTGGCAAACCTGATCTCACCCTGCTGATGCTTGTTCTTTATGCTGCAAAAAAAGATCATTTGTTTCACCTGCCTGTCCCTCTTTTCCTGCTGTGTCTCTTTTGGAAGTCTCTGCTCTTGATCATATCAAGCATAATCTACTTGTCTTTGCTCTAAGGGCCTTTCATGGCCTTTCACCACCCTGTATAGTATTTTTCTTTGGTGGTTAAGTTGTCAGTTTTGGCCGGTGATCAGCCCACTGTGCCACTCTCTGTTGCCCGGTTTTAAAAATTGGAAAGCACCCTCATGTGTTTTCCTGTGCTCTTAAGGCCACCTTCATTATTCTCTTCTCAGTTTCTCTGTATAACTCCTTTTCTAAGATGGCTATAAAACCTTCACAGCAGTGAAGCTGAGTCCTGTGATGACTATGTGAACTTTGTTGGTTTCCATGGACTCCCCTTGTCTTTAACATCATCTGTCAGCTTTTGGCTTGGAGTGAAGACCCCCTGGTTCAAGAACCATCTGTTTGTGCTGGCTTTGTGTGGTGTCTGTCACTGCAGGTTACTGTCCCACAAAGGGAATCCATGGGTGCTATGGTAATACAAAATAATAACAATAATTTAAAAAGCAAGCATTGCTAGCACCTTGTGTCCCTTGTCACTCGTCTGTTGCTACCCCTGCGACACAGAACAAGCACCAATCTGGGAGAAAATCAGTGGGTTTTACTTGCTTCTGGAAAAATGTAGAGGAGTGGATTCCCCTCCCTACTCCATGCTGCTTCACTGGCCCTTTTGCTGCTCCATCAGCCATTAAAATAAAGGAAAAAGGCTTAAAAAGCAGGATGGCAGGTGATGGGACCAGCATTCTACAATTCCACTTTTGGGTCTTCTGTCCACTCTGTTCAGAAATCATTGCCAGTTGGTAGATGGTTTGGGGGACTTGCAGAAAATGAGCTGGACTTTGTTTATCGGATTCCACTCTCTTATTCTTGTTGGGGTGTTCATTGCAGAAGCCTGCCATAGTTCATGGAGTCTATGGTGCCCCCTCTTAGGTCCTGGCCTGTGCAGGATAGGATCAAATGCACCCTGAGAGGGCTTTGCAGCATGCTCTGCAGCTATACTTCAGCCTACTGCTTCCTGAAGCTGCCAGCCATGTGAAACCAGTGTGAACAATGGGCTTAAAGCCATTTCCTAAATTGAGTTTTGCCTGGGAAAAAAAAAAAAAATCAGATGCCAAAATGTCAGGCTGCAAACCCCAACTGCTGAGCAGTTCTTTTTCCTGTGAGAAGGAAGAACTCTGAAAACCAAAAAAAATAATGATCCAGCCCCATGTCAGGAACAAAGGTCGCTGCCTTGCAGCAGCCAAGTGTGTAGCCCAAGGCCAGTCAACATCTTGAGCCTTCTACTGTGGCTTTGGGACCTTTCACAAAAGCTGGGAACGTTTCCAGCGCTGAGCTGTAAGGGGGACAGTTGACCCATGGTGCACCTGGGGCATCTCGGCCTTATTTCAGTTTCATATAAGGCTTTGTCTAGGTTTATTTTATTTAATGGGCTTTTTTTTTCCTTTCTGGTTATACTGTCACAGGAAATTCTCACTGTTCTATTACTTTTTTCCTGTTGGAGCTAGCCTTAAAATAAAATGAATAAATAAATACATATACATACATATAAAAATGTGCAGACAGGAAAGCTATTCAGATCTGGAGAGGCATTGATAACACTGCTGATGAGGTTGCCAGCTTTCCCTGAGCCTGAGCTGAACAATTCCCCACCACCTCCCCAGCCCCTGGGAACTTTGGCAGGGGTAGTTGTGAAGCTTCTAATTCTGACTACAGGTGTTGCCTTTGAAAGACACCACATGCCATGCTGTAATCTCATTTAGGAAAAAGGTAATTAAATAAAAATACAGATGTGTTACAGTCACAGTTCCTGAACATCTGAAACACCCGTCAGTTTTAAAGAAGTAAAGAATAAATCTCTCTAAAGGAGCGCTACTCTCTCGTCTTCTGTAATATTATCCAGTATTAGTATTTTAAATAAATTAAAAAGAAAAGAAGAGTTTTGAATGTCAACATCTGGTCTTAACCAGCTCTTTACAGCAGGAACATTGTATTTAAAAACAAAGATAGGAATGCCTAAACTCCCCTCATTCTGCTGCTCTGTGTATCTGAAAATATTCCTGCTGGTGTTTACTGGTTGCACGTTCTGCTCCATTGTTTAGTGTTTAGCACCATTTTCTTAAGGTACAGTGTATCATCAAAACCATTTTTGGGGTGCAGAATAGCAGCTAGACCTGCTCTGCTCGCTTGTAACAAATTGGATAGCTGCTGATCTCACTCTTGTAAATCACTATCTTGAAATGTGTAAACACCAGTATATTCTGGATAAATTGCATGAAAACATTGTTGTGAAAAAGGTTAGCCAGCCTGAACATGGACTGTTCTCCATTCAGTAGTAATGATGATTGTAGTAATCATAACAATAAACCAACTATGGAATTAATCTGGTTGCAGTCCAGCAAAGTATTTAATCCCATGCTGAACTTTTCAAGCACATGTGCGTTCCTGTCCGTGTGCTTTTAGCTCCTTGCTCTCTTGCTGCTTGATTCCAGCAAGTGCCGCTCCTGTTGTTGGTTTGAGATGTACTATTTCTGCTTTTGACTGGCAGGAGTAAACCTTTGGAATTAGCAAATGCTTGAAGAATGGCTAATGTATTAATTATCCCATTTAACTTTGGGGGGTTGCAACAGCAGCTGGGTGGTGTTAGCCTGCTTGTTTAGTACATATTTTACAAGCTTGTTGATCTCTCCTTGATACTTTTTAACCATTTTTCTGGAGCACCACCTGAGGGAGGAAGGAAATCCTCAGCTGTGAGTGGAGACTGTTGGCCTTGAAGGAAGAGTACCAAGGTATCAAGGCTGGTAACATTATTGTGAATCTTTCCAGTAATACTTGGTGGGGGTTCTCTTAAAGCCTGAGCTCTGGTAATCTTGCTGTTTCTTTGGTCTCTCACTTTTAATATACTAAAAATAAACCCCAGCACATTTCTTCTTTATAGAGGTTCAAACTCACACAACTGTAGTCTTCATGGTGAAGTGGAAGAGAGTGTGAAACATGATGTGATTTATTATATTCTAGGCTCCAAAATCTAAACACAAAGTCCCCTACATGTCTTATTATTTTTTTTCATGATTTTCAAACCAATTTCAAGCCTTTCTGAGAGGTTTTGAGTACTTAGTGCTGGCAATTCCTTGAGCCCCTGAAGTCTGGCTTATGGGGAATCAGATTTTCATTGAACTTTTTAGAAAATTCATCCTTCCTTGCTGTGCTGAGCATTATAGAAACACCCCATGAGAGCGGATCGGGGCTTTCAAGTCTGTACCATCTAAAACGATTGACAAAGAGTAGGAACTACAACTGCGACAGGTTTTGTCATCTCAGACCCCATTTTGCAACATTCACATCAGAGCAGAACCCTACCACAGCACCCATCTCCTTCTGGGCATGGCTTAGTGGGGCTGTGGGGCTGAACTCCAGGCTGCCAGGGGAATTCTCAGGGCTGCCATGGTGCCAGCATGTGCAGGGTGCCATGCATCTATGCATGCAGCCACGTTAAAGCCCTGGTGAGCAGGGCAAGCACAGATTCCCAGCAGGCCCCTGAGAGCACCAGTTTTCCAGTTGGACTCATTGGGTTATTATTGAATGCCTACAGAATACCTGAGAATCCTGCCATTGTCTCAACTGGCCTTTGAATCAGGGGCTCTTAAACAGAGGATAAGCTATTCTTCTTTTGTTCCACAGTCTCATAATGCATTTAAAAGAAAGAAAGAAAAAAAAAAAAACACAAAAAAAACCCAAACCAAAACCCACAAAACAAACAAACCAACCCCCAAAAAACAAACCCCAAGCCTGAAACATGATGTCACTTTTACCTTGACAGCCAGAGGTGCAAGGATGGGTAGCCAAGACTGAAGTCCTAGGCTTTGCAATTGCTGTAAGTTATGGCTGCACAGCAGTAGCAGTAAGCAAAGCAAAATGCACTAGACTGGTGTTCTGTTCAATTGCCTGGGGCCCCAGCTGAAATTTAATAAGCAAATGTAAGATTTTAGTGCTTTGGAATGGAAACTTTATGGTAACTTCCCTCTGCAGCTCCTTTTTAAGCGATGTATCACATGTACGTTTTGCGCTGGTCACCTTGGCTGCTGAATCCCACGGTGCTGTCAGCTCTGCCCTTTCTCTCCGGGTGGGACAGCATCAGTGTGGTACTGTGCCTGTGCATTGGAGTCAAGTGGCAGACCAGGCTCTATAAAGCTGTGGCCTTCCTCTCACAGGTTCACAGCCAGGTGAATCTTCAGATCACAGAGCAGGTGTTGAGCACTGTTATGGCTGGGGTGTCTTCCCTGCAGAATCACAGAATGGTGGGGGTTGGAAGGGACCTCTGGAGATCGAGTCCAACCCCCCTGCCAGAGCAGGAGCACCCAGGGCAGCCCACACAGGAACAGAGTCAGATGGGTCTTGAAAGTCTCCAGAGAAGGAGACTCCACAACCTCTCTAGGCAGCCTGTTCCAGGCTCTGTCACGCTCACAGTGAAGAAGTTTTTCCTCATGTTGAGGTGGAACTGCCTGTGTTTCACCTGGTGTCCTCTGCCACTCATCCTAACCCAGGGCACCACTGAAAAGAGACTGACCTCTTCTACTTAATGCCCACCCTTCGGAGATTTGTAAACATTAATGAGATCCCCTCTCAGTCTTCTCTTTTCTGGGCTAAACAGCCCCAGGGCTTTCAGCTTTTCCTCATCAGTGAGATGTTCCAATCCCTTCATCATCTTTGTAGCTCTTCGCATCACTTATGATGCTAGTGGCTAAGGCAGGTGGGGGAATATCTACTGGCAAATTTTTGGAGGCAAGTGTTATCAAAAACAGTTCAGGAGAGAACCCTTTGGCTTGGGGGTCGGGCAAAAGGGTTTTTTGGTTATTCTTCAGTTTTCAAAACATAGAGGTCTTCTATGGGATTCTCTGATCTTTATTGTGTTTTTCAAGAGAGAAATTCATTTATGAACTCAAGGAGTTGCCTGTCAGAGCATGTTTCACTCACCAGTGAGGATGCAGAACCTTCTAATGGGAAATGGGAAATGAGGGGGGGCGGAAAAAGCTCCCAATTTTAAATATGTGTGTGCTGTCCTCTGTTGCTGGCTTGTGTTTTGCTGTATCTGATATTTACAGTTTCTTCATTATGATGGTTCATGGAGACTTGTTTTAAGCTGCTCCTCATCTCTCTCCAAGCATGAAAATCTAGTCTTGAGGGTTGCATTTAGAAACAGATCATATCAGTAGCTGTTGGCAGGATCACACTGAGATGGCAAAGGGAGCTTTACTCTTTCCCCAGCTCCCTACCACTCTTTCCCATTAGTACCACTGGTACGGCCTGTTTGTCTGGGATTTTCTGCATGTTACTCAATACCTCCAGTGCTGTCTTTAGGAGAGGAGGAGGCTGAACAACTCTCAAGAAGCACTTAGCATTTTGAATTCATTCTAACCAGGAAAAATACCCAGATCCTGTTTACATTTATGTCCTAACAGCACATGCAGATGATTTGCAAGTGGCCAGTCAAATATGGACACCTCTCTCTAGGGAAACACAGAACAGCCAACTCCAGCTGTGATTCTGATGCTCCTTGGGTACCTTGTGTACTTCTCCCAGGTTAGGGCCCAAGGTGAGGTTGTCTCACTGTGCATACTCAGCCATGGTTACTGAGGACAGCAATTATATATACTCTGTTTCAAAATCCATGTCTCCGTATCAGTAAAGCCTTTATAGAGTGCAGCCAGTGAAAGGTCCCCCATGATAATAAACCACCGTGCATTCCTCTTGCCTTCTCACACGTGTGTTTATTTCTGTTTGCTTCTTTCTTTTTTGCAGATGGCAGATAAATCTTGTCAGTTCTTTTTTGGCTTTGCAGCTTTTTCTCAATCATCGTTCCTTTTGTATCTGCAGCAATGTGCGAATCTGATGGTTTGTTATTTCTGCTAAGCATATTTCTTTTCCATGCTGTCTCATTGTCTAATTCTTGTGCTTTTTTTTCTGGGTGAAAGAAGAGACAAATTTCCAGTAGGCAAAAAATAAACCATACCCAGCTCATGAAAGAAATGAACCCTTTTTTAGCACTGCTGTAAAATGTCATAGTTTGATGTGAGTTCCTTGTCAAGATTGGAAGACTGACCAATAGGTCCCTAAGAAGCATCTTTTGATGTGCCTGTGGGATCACTTGGAATTGTATTGCACACGAGGAGAACAATACTGCACGAGCCCTTGAAGTGGAGCGAACACAGATGACATTTTTATTCATTCTCAGCCAGATTGCTTGGTATTGTGTCCTTTCTGTGAAAAATGACACTCTGGCAACAGGCCACTGACTGCAAAACAACTTGGCATGGGCCTCCTGTTTGTCTCAGCCTGAGCTGAGCATCACCAGAGATGCCAGACTGCTAGCCACAAGCTGAGAGTGTTAAAGCACTGTCTTTCTTTAATCAGCACCTCTCTGCCATTTTTAGTGGAAAATACTTGAGGGAAGAGGGTTAGTTCCTGACTATTTAGATCTTTGGTGGCATCAGAGATGGTAGTTTGCTCTCCCCTTGGTAAGAGCATTAGCTCTCCTGGCTCAGAATGACCAGACCAGCAAGCTTGGCACAGTCTAGTCAACCCTAAACGAGTTTTTCAGAGCTTCTGGTTCTGGGCTTCCCATGTCCTTTTTAATTTCTTGCATCTTAAGTGGAATTTTTGAAAGCCTTCAAGGGATTAGAGACACAAATCTGACTGACTTCCGTTTGCAGCTGATCCACCACCATTACTGCAGCAAGTGCTGACATAGCTCAAACCCCACAGATTTTCCTTGGACTTTTCAGAGAGCAGCTCCACAGTTTGTCTGTGACTGGGAGCTTTCATGAGATGTCTGGGTATGCTGTGGACAAGGTGACAGTGAGCTATGGGTTGTACTTTAGCCGGGGTCTTGCCATCAAAACCAGGTGCAATACTGGGGCATTTCCATCATTGCCCAATAATCCAGATCATAAATCATCTTTCTAAGGTCCCTGTTGGGTCTTTCTAATGGAGTTTAGATGGAGAAAGTGGAGTAAGATGGTCAGCTTCAGAGGACAACTTAACTATTAATTTTGTAGGATGCCCTGATATTGTATTGAAGTTAAGTGGGTTTTGTTGCATCCAAGTAGGAGCGTGGTAAGATATACAACAACCACCACTGTGCACTGGGAGACACTGGGTGTGAATTCCTGTTCTGCCTGCTGGAACCAGGCTCTCCCTGTGCCTGCTGCAGCAGAGCTGGTATTTCCCTCACTAAATGTTACATTTTTCTGAAGTAAGGACAATATCTTTGCTTTCAGCCCTGATGCAGCATGACATGTACAGTAGGACCTGTCATAATTCATGAAGTCAGTTCTGCTTCTATGTTAATAAGTCCTTAATCAAGTCATTTGTTTCATCCAGGATGTCACATTTAGCAGAGGATTGTGAAATGCTTGAAAACTGGAATCGTAGGAGCATTATTTAATGCTAAGTGTTATCTGCATCATATCTGAAGCTGGAACACGCCAGGAAAATATCCTTCACATTCTGCAACTGATAGAGCCGAGCTTTCAGGATCAATCAGGAGCTGGCTGGGTATGTACACTATTGCTCTCTGTTTATGTGGGGCATAATATCATATGCTATATTTGGTAACTCATTCTCACATTGTTTATGTCACCTCTTCTCTATAGCTGGTTCTTTTGCTTTATAAAATGAGGTTGTGCAGTGTTGGTTCAATTGCTTTAAACCAAGACTGGCACTTTAAGTCCAACAGAAAATAACTGAAATTTAAAGCTAGCAGTTCTCATTCTAGTCTGTTTGTGATAAGTAAGGAAAAAGAAGAGGTTTGAGCCAAGCAGCTGCTGGTGGGATTAAGTGGGAAGCTATCCAGAGAGACCAGCTTTATGATTATCATCTCCTGTTCTTGAGGTTGTCTTCAAGAGGAACAGTGCTAAAGGCTAAAATTGTGTCTTTAGTGTCTAGTTCCTATAAGTGTTTTCCACTTGCAAAGAAGAAAAGGAGAACACGGTGAACTCATGGCATGTATTGTTCCAATGCATTTTCCTTCTTTATTTAAATAACCTTTAATGTTGTGCCATTTTTTCTTATAAGCTTGTATCTGTCTGCAAATAGGTATGTTACATACTGTCAGCAATAATAAAACCCATACCTGTATATGCGACATATGTTGCTATACAGCAATGCCATTATGTACAAAATTTCTGCAGAGTGAAACATTGAGAAGTCATTTATTTGCCTTAGGGAACCGTTTGCATTTATATTGTAAATCTGACTTGCTGTTAACGTCCTTCCTGTGAAACAGACCCCTTGTGGTAGGTACTGTGAAGACACTGAAGGAGGAGTCCTGGTCGTATCTGTGAGGAAAACATTTTGGTTTCGGGTTTTTCCCAGTTTTTCTCCTGGATTCCTCATTAAAGAATGGTGTAAAAAGGGAATTACAAAATATTTCTTCAGATTTTATTTTGTGTTTCCACAGCTTCTATCAAAACGAATCCCTCCCAGTCCCAACCAGTTGATCAAAAATGCTAAAGGCTCCAAGTATTCTGCAACAATTTTGTGTTCTCCTAAAAGCTATTTTTCACTACAAAATGTTTTATTTGAATTTAATCCAAGTCATAATGAGTACTGCAGCAATTAAAGTATCAGCCACTATAAGGAGTCTTGGGAGCACAGGAGACAGATAGGATCAGGGCTTAAGCTACTACGGTACCTTTTGAGAAATAAAGATTTCACAAACCTCAGTTTCAAACAAAACGGTTGACATATGCTAAACTCTAAATACTAAATTTCTCCTGCCCTTTCCCACTAAACAAATAAAGATCTATGAAATATTCAAACTTTCTATCTGCTGAAAGGAAACACTTTATT
Source organism: Megaceryle torquata (assembly GCA_024611175.1). NCBI lineage: Eukaryota > Metazoa > Chordata > Aves > Coraciiformes > Cerylidae > Megaceryle > Megaceryle torquata. Next base: position 58,677 of record JANIJG010003461.1, read on the forward strand.
TCTATTTAAAAAATGTTGGCATGCGCTCAGATATTTATGATAATGGGATCATAAAATGACATGGAAAGGTTAGTGGGAGAGGGGCAGTGGGAATTTGGGGTATGACTTTGTAAATGGTCGCATTTTAAATCTTAAACCTCAAATTCTAGCCAGGTTCTTTGTTCATTTACAGGTGTCATAGTGAAGATATCGTGGGTTAGGAAACTCTTAAATCAAAGAAGTGTTTATGTGTAGGGCTGGATCACGCCTTCATGTATTGCAATCAATTAATTTCCTTTTATGTAATTCTTGTAACCATTGCCCTTAAAATAAAATGAAAGAACAAGCCTTTTAAATATTTTTCATTAACACATACTATTAAGTGGGTAAGTGCCCTAAGTATATTTTAATTTAATTTAGATTTAACAGCGACATTTTTCCCATGCTAATTAAATGCCAGTTTATTAAGAAAATATTTATTGAAGTTGAGCTTGGTGATAGATACATATCTATCACATCACTGTTAAACCTCATTAAATAGTGTTTTAATTGCAATTTGTTTTTAATTACCATTCATTAAGCATATTATTAAATCTAAATTGCATGCTTATGAAAGACGAGTTTGCCAATACAAGTGGCTGAGGCTCTTAACTACTGCCTCACTTCTAGGCTTCCATAATTTGAGGTGTGTAGGGTGAAAGTTTGATCTATTTATATTATTTCTAGCAGTGTGCCCTCTCTGCCTCTGTCTCCCATCTTTATTAAATAGGATTAATAGCATCCGAGACAGTCAACAGCTATAAAAGGAAAATAAAGTATGAAAAATGGTGACAAAACAGCTCTTTGGGCAAGGAAAGAGGGAGGAAGCTGAAGCAAAGAAGGAGCATGGGCAGGGAAAACAGAAGGCAATCAGGACATTAAAACCAATTATCTGAACTAGAAGAAGTGGAGGATGGGGACTGGATGCCTGAAGGATGCAGAGGGGTACGATACAACTGATGATTTGCAGAAGTTTTTTGCTTTGTCTCATCATGGGAAGTGTGGCCAGGGACAGTCACCATCACCATCTGACAACAGGCCAGTGGCTTTTCCACAAAAGGAGTCACTGGTCTCGGTCCCTGTGGAGCACAGCTGCTGGTGAGGGCAGGCCTTGTCCCTGAGATCGGGACAGGGTCGTGATGCTTGGTGGTTGTGAGATACGAGGTCACAGATGACACTTAACAAGGAAGGCCAGTGCCTTTCAATTTTTTCTTTTTTTTCCAGAGGCAGCACTGCCCTTTTAGAAGTGCCCCTCAAATGAGCAGCCTTATGGGATGCGTGAACTTGCTTTTCTTACTCATCTCTGCCAGATTTCTTCATAGTAGCCTATGATCCTAAGGCAAGCTGAAAAATCCTGAAATAGAAGGTTTTTCTTTCTAATGATATCGGTTCTTTCAACAAAAAAGACCCAATTGAGCCATGTTTTTAAAAGCTGGATGTTTTTTTAATTGTAAAAGAGTCTTTTGGTGCTTTTTGCTTAGGAATGATGCTTTCTTTTTGCTAGAAAGGAGAGAAGACTGGGAAGAGGAGTGTGAGGATGCTTTTCTGCTGTAAACCAGCTCATCATAACCAGTTAGCAAACTGGAGAGCCATTCCCAAGGCAGGTGGAGGGACAGCAACAGACAAAAAAGTGTGGTCCCTTATGGGGTGACCTTGTCAGAGCACTTGGGGAAGAATTAATGGGGATAGGGGCTGTTGGGCAATGTGGTGGGAGAGGAGACAGTTGTGTGATGGAAATAGCTGAAGTAGCCTGAGGTACTGCAGACTTTCCCATGGGCTGGATAAAGAAATGCAGTAAAACTCTGTACATTGATACTCTTTGGCTCTGTTTCTCCTTTGCATCGAGGATGGTTTTGTGCCAGGTTATCTCCATTGACTCCAGTGAATTATCTCCAAATCACAGCACAGTTTAATCAGATACAGGACTTCTTTTCTCCTTTTTCCAATTCATGAATCTCTTTCAAACCTTCTGTACCAGATGTTACAATTGTAAACAAATCATCCTGGCAAACCAAGTTATCTTCTCATATGTCTGTGTCACAGTAGGCGAAGCCCTAGCATTGGTGCCTCTATCTGCCTCTGGATCATCTACTCATAAAACATTAGTTATACAACGTTTTTTTTGGCAGATGGGTATCTTCCATGAAAAAGCCATTTCCATTCCAATGCAACAGTGCTTTCATATGGACTGTTTCAGTCCATGTTGCACAACCCTTTGCACAATGATTCATTATGCTATCTTACTTCTTGATATGCTGAATCATGGGATGACACTTTGCCAGCTTCTTTGTATGCCAGCAATAACTTGCTCATGTTTCGAAGATAGAGGAGGCTGCAGAAATCACTATAGAGCAGGGAGCCCGAACATTTGGCTGAGGGAAGTTCTCAGCAGGCTTTAATCTCCTCCATATGGGTGGGGAAGTTACCTTTCAGCTTCTGCTGTCTCTGGATGGCTGTAGGAAATTGCAGATGGCTTCCACTTGTCTTCACAAAGCTGCAGAAGGCCCAGATTCTTGCTCCCTCTAAACTGATAGCAATCAGCCATTTTTGTGCTGTGGCTCCTTAACGGAGAGAACATAAATGAGTCCACCTCTCCACGGAGCACCAGGTGCATTCAAAGGCCTGACCCAGCAGAAACGTGGAACTGCAGAGAAGACTTTGGAAATATCCACATAGATACATCAGGTGGCTGCTGTGGGATTTCCTAACACTGTCTCCAGCATGTTGATGTGAGGAGGCAATGAAATTAAACCCTTTCCTACTACACTAGTCACCACAGTAGATTTCTCCACATGTTCTTCCATGACTCCTGGTATGGTGGGTGCTGGGTTACAGTACAGCTGCTCCTTTTTCATAACTCAGGGCTTTGGTAGTGATTTCTGACTTCTGTCCTAAAAATTATCTACTTTCTGTCATTATGCACAGGACCCTTGCAGAGGCAAGACACTTTCCCTTGGCCATTCTGGAGTTCGTTCTGATTTGTTTTTGTTAAGAGTTTCTAACTATAACTATTTATCTGATCACAGAGAATTTAGAATCCACTGAGTGGATTCACAGCTGTTCTGAGAAAGGAATACATCACACTGCTTGAAAGCAGGCTTTTAGAAGGAAACACTCTTGTATTTTTAAAATGTATTCTTATTTGAAGGCTGTGTTGTTTTTCCCAAGATAGTTCAGTTTGTAGCACAGTGTAGTACTCTGACCTCATGCACTTCAGAAGATCATTTGGAAAGCCATTGGTTTTCCCCTGAAGACACTAACTCTGAATCCCAGTGTCTAGATTATGAGGGTAGTGCCCTAATAGACTTTAAGGGTGCATTTGCATATCTCATTTTGAAGTGTAATTATTAGAGAAATTTCCTATGCAAAAGCATCTACTAATTTTAGGTAGTACTACTTGAGTTCTATAGGACAGGCAGCTTTAATGTCTTCCTCTCGCCCCGTGCTTAATGCATGTTGATTTTCCATGAGAATCTGTCCATATGCAGTTAGGCTTTGATGTGAGATATAATAAATATCAGATTTTAAAGAGCAGCATGTACATATTTGTCTGACATGTGTATGTATAGAAAAGGTCAAGGGACTTGGTGTATTTATTCAGGGTCGTGGGTACGTGAAACATTCTTCATATGGATGCTGTATTTCCTACAATATTTATATCTCTGCTTTAGTATCACTAGTTCAGTGTCTCAGCCTTTCTTAAGTGTCATGCATTATTTTTACCTGTATTTAGGTGTTTATTAGCTTATGTCTTCACTCCTTGTGCGTCACCTTCTCATCTCCCCACCTTCTCTCCTACCCAGATGATTTTGCAGGGCTGCCCTGCGACAGAAATGGGTCAGCTGAGTTACAAGCGCTGTGGATTGGTTGGATGGGGATCCACCTAGCAACACCACCACGCTAATGCTGGATTGGGAAATTTGCCCTACAGGAGTTTGTCTTGATTAAAGGCTTCAGTCTGTCTTTGCAACACAAACATAGGAGCCCCCATGCTGCTCGCTGAAATTTACAGCGTATTTTCTTTTTACTCAAGCATATTGAAGCAGAACAGAAGAAAGGATCAAAGGTACCGTAATGTTTCTATAAACAAGTACTACTTAGTTTGGTTTTTTTTATCTTGGGTTTATTTTTTTCCAAACAAATCTTCTAGGCACATTAGTCTCAGATTTCATTTTATTGCCAAATCACCAGCTGGCAACAAAATCACATATGTCTGTGTAAATAAAGTAGATGAGAAGCTGAACAGGAGATTGGGAGATGATTCAAGCAGTCATATTGGCTTCTACACCTTAAAATTTCACTAGTTTATCTGTCTATTCAGCAATGTACTGTACAGACCCCATTTCAGCATGAAATACAGAATTACCCCAAGCTGAGATTTTATTCTGTGGTTTTCCTCCCTTCTAGTGAGTTTACAGGAAAACAGATAATTCTCTGGGACTATAACCCAAAAATTCATTTTTTGTTTGCTCATCAAGCGATGACTAATCCACTCCCTGTTACTCAAATATAGGTGTAACTCTTGTGATGACTGATGATATTATGAAGCATTTTCACTTTGAGGGCCAGATGATCCTTCCTTTGAAGGTAATGCAATTTTGCAGTTGGCTTGAGGGCTCTATTACTGCCTTCTTGGTATGTTTGGACTCACTTGGCAATGAAACTTCAAAACTGATTAATTTATCTTTAAAGTCAATGTTGCTAAGTAGCCATTCTCCAGTTGGAGATAGACAATGGCACGGTCACCTCAATTTTTAACCTTAAATTAAGTTTCTTCATGCCACGTCATAATTCCCAGGACAAAAAAAGCCTGACCATTATTGTTAGGCAAACATGGAAAAAAGTTAGCACTTGTCACCTTGCTTCTAAAAGCAGATGAACTAGAACATCTTTTTAGACCTGGATGCTAATGAGACAGAGTTTTCCCTGGGCAGCCATGAAAAATGGGTTCTTTTTGACTACACTTGTGCTCCTTTTGTGTCTCTGGTGAACAAAGATTTGAATTTTGGATGACTACTGAAGAATTAGGATGTTTAGTCATATTGGTCCATTCAAATACCTCTCATACAGAGATGTTCCTTGACAGAGCTGGGGAACAGAATTCCCTTTGTCAGAGCAGTGGCACAGAAACGCCACAACAACTGTTGAGGATCTGTTTGCAGGGACAATTTTGCTCTCAGTCAATAAACTCTAAAAGAGCTTGCTTAATGAGTGGGGAAAGAGCTCCATTATGTGGGAGGTGGAGGACTGAAATGAAAGGGGGTAAGCAGTAAATGGGCTTTGTTTATTGCTAAAACTTTTTAATCCTTGCTTTTTCCCTAACATCCTCCCCTTGGGAGATTTCAATCTCAGCTGACTTCTTGAAGCTCTCATCCTTACTACAAGTTATGTTTTTTTGGTCAGGGACTCCAAATTCTGCTCTTTCTTCCTTGTGTTTCCCTTTCGTTTGTGATGTGACCTGGCCTGTAATGTCGGGGAGAGGGGCTCCAGTTTAGGAAATATCAGCACCTACTCACAAGCTGACTTTTTTCCCCAAATTGGACAGAACAGAGAATAATTCCTGCCCCACTCAGAATCATCTGCATAGAAAGATAAAACAGAAGTTAACAAGGGTCAGGTTTATGACAGGGAAAGAAGGCTGCTAATGACCATTATCTATGCCACAGGTTTAACTTCATTACTTTTGCATTAAGCTCTTAATGCCCAAAGCAATAAGCAAACTGAGTCCTGTTGAACTGTAGTAACCTAATCTTCTCTCCAAAGGAAATAGAGGGGAAAGCAGAGTCATTTTGCATGGCCTTTATTTCATCTTCTCTTTTCCCATCCCCCATTCACATATTAGGTGTGTTGTGAGTTTCTTCTCACAGCCTTTTTGTTTTTATTTTCCTTCCTTCCTTCCTGAGTTTTCTGCCTGTCCAAAGTGGTATTTGGTGAAGGATTTACTCTGATGAGAGGGCTTAGGCCTTCTGTAATAGTGGGTCCAGTGTTTGTCAAATGGAGAAGTCTATCTTGATAATCTTTTAAAGTACTGAATTACACAAGATACATCCAGAATCAAAAGCTTTTCATTTCAGAGATAAGACAAACTTAAGCTGGCTATGGCATTGTGGGGCCCAGTAAGTCAGATCTCGGAGAGTACATTTGCTGGGTGTTTTGAAATATGATCACACTTTTGCAAGGAGAGTTGAAGGTCTTAGATGATTATATCTGAATGTGACTTGTGGGCATAGACCAGCCTTGATTCCAGCCATTAGTTCATCTTCTGCTCATTCTCCAGTTACGACCCCTGCTGACATTTATGGCTCTGAACTTGCCCCACTAGATGTGTGAACAGTTTAGTTTTAGTGAGCAATGAACAAACACCAACAGAGAATTAAATGTAGTTCATGATTGAGAATGAGATCAGCATTTCTGTTGCTTCAGCTCTTTTTCTACTCGCCCTCAACTTTGTCAAGTAAAAAATAATGAATTGCCCTCTTCTGATGTGACCTGCAGATTTTTGCTCTGTAGCTGGGAAAGGAAAAGCCATTGAGCAGTAAGAAGAAGGCGCACAAATGGATTTCCTAATACATGCAGTTCCCAGACCAACAACCTCAGCTTTTGGCAAAGGATGAAACCAACAGTGCATCTTTTTTGGGTTCCCCAACAGAATGAGAGGGAAAGAACCAGTGCTGGCGGGTAACTGGTGAATCAATCCAGTGTGTAAGAAATAAATTGCTGCTTGTAGAAAAAGGATCCTAAAGTGATAGGTGTCTGAGAAACACAATAAATTAGATAAAAGAAAATAATATAAACAATGGAGAGTTAAGCAATGAACATGAAAACCTATGGAAAAACCCAATCAGCAATGCAATGCAATATATTACCATAATCCAATATTATATGGTAACCTCCATGTGAGAACCTTGCACTCAGAGTAGTAAGTGCCAAAGACTGAACATTTATCTTATGACCTGTTCCCTGTTCAGAATGATCAGGGTTACCAGATATTTGGGACTCTGAGAAAATTGTCCCTCTGTAATAACGTTTCTCTGCGATGCAGCACAAAGGGGTTTAGTTTCCTTGCCCTTTTCTGTCTTGGAAAGGATGTATCAATGGGTTTTCCTGGGGCTACTATAAGGCCCATGAGTAGGCCCACAGCAAGGCTTGATACAGCCATCAACTGTTTTAAGAAGTGGTACTTTCTCTCTACAGACCTGTCTGCCTTCTGACTGCTTATGTTGACTCCACAGCTACCTTTTTGACTTGTACTAGTCAGTTATTCTTCTTCAGATTCCTGGCATCCTCATCCCTTTTCTCCTAAATGAGGTGTTTCTTGTACTTTTAAAATGAGAAAGTCATGTGAACTACAAGGCATGTTGATTTAAACTGCTAGGAATGCAGGAAAGCTGGAAGGAGCGAATGGTGGATGTGTAAATGCGAGCACATTAAATGGTCTCCGTTGTCTGGTACTGAGATGTGCTGAGCTTTGTCTGCCTTGTGTGGGAGGGAAGGGAGAGTATTTCATCCCTGCACCAGGCTTTATAAGATTGCTGACTATCAAATGCAAATGTCTCCCACTTAGATAAGTTTCTGGCCTTTCCCAGTTCTCACTTTCTTCGTTATTATTTCCATTGGTAACATCTCCTGAGTAACAGTATTTCTTTATGTTTTTCAATTTGCCTGGGATTCACAGAGAACCCAAGTTTAAGATACCATTACTGAGTTCCGCTAGAAACAAACAAAACCAAAAGCTTTCCCCTCCAGAAAATAACCTGCCCCTTCCATAAAAGAATTCAGAAGAGATACACACGTTTAATTTCTAATTGTGGTCTCCTTTCAGACATGGGAAACAGCTTCATTGGATGCCAAATTGGGTATTTAGCCATTAAATGCCTATTTTTTGAACAAACAAGCTGCCACAGTTCTGAAGTTCAGGGTGAAGAGGGCTTAGGGAGAAGCAAGACTATTTTCTAGGAGTGCAGAGCAGATCAAGGGTCCCTGTGCAGTGAACTCTATCTGATTCAACACAGCCTGCAAAATTAAATTTTGTTCAGCTTAAGCATTTAATTAGTGCAGATGTTCAGGAGATACTCTGTGAAGCATCACCTACTGGGGGCCTTTGGACAGATGCTGTTTGCTCTGACACTCCATCTGTCACTCCAAAATAATCACTGAAGCTTTAACTAGCATAACCCTGCAGGGCTGGCATCAAGGTATGGCATGTAAGAGGTTAAAAAGAAGGTCAAGGTCATTGCATGCCATGCATGCTCAAAGGGCAGGGAATGATGATTGCCACTTCTTACTCCCCACGATTTTCAGCAGAGAGCACTGTATGTATCATCACACAAGGGCTTTTATTTTGCTTTCTGGAACACCTTCTAATACCAATGATACCAGCCCCATAGCTTGTTAGATCCGAATATTCAGAGTGCGTTTTTGAGATGAGCAAGACAGGGCAACAAATAATGGGTATGGCTTAGCCACGTGAAAAACTTGTTTGTTTTATACTGCCAAGTGGAGAATATAGTAATGGTGTGAATATGGGACACCACTGGGTTTTATTAGAAGACAACATAGTTATTAATTGGCCTCAGAGAAGAATAGTGCCTTTGGAAAGCATTTTCTTTTCCTCGGGTGTTTGTCCCTGTCTCAGGGGGAGGAATTGTGGAGACAATGAACTACGCTGGTAAATACACCTTACCGTGTTTGTAAAATCTCATTAAGCACGGACCATTCTTGCTTCTGATGTGTCTGAAAAATCTACCCACACTGAGGCTGTGAATAGTCTTAGCAGCTGTACTGGGAATGGTGGGATGCCTTTCTCTGCACTCCTGTGGTGATGGTGGCAAACAGTTCTTCTGGGGTGCTGCAGTTCCCAGCCCTGTTAGTACCACCTAGTAAAGCCAAAGGGTACAGCAGACCTGTTGACGTTGATCCATAGTGTAACATTTAATCCTGTATTCATCGGATTTCAGATACCTCTGTGAAATCTGGTCATAAGCTATTGACTATATTAGCTCCATTTATAATCTTGTAAGAGAAAAGATACCAGTTGGGTAGGCTGTGGTTTCCAGAAACTCATGTTGACTGCTTATAGGTTTGTCCATTTCCATGTTTTGAGGTTCACATGATTCCTTTGGTGAGTTTGTTTTCACCAGTCTCAGAATCTGAGTAATGTGTCTGTTCATTGTATTAAGACATTGGCATAGCATCAGGCTTATTTTCTAGAATCTTCCTTCTTCCAAGGCATGTTGAAAGCATTTGGCTCCTTATTTGGGATCTCTTAGATGGAATTTGCTTAGGTATATTATCTTGAAAAATGTCTTTGTCTGGTAGTAGTCTTTTGCATTACAATCTTAGTTCTAAGCACAAATTCCCATTTAAGATTCCTAATAAACTTCAGGTTTACTCTATTTTATCCATTGTCTTACTGGCTATATCATTTTCCTTGCTTTTATTAGGTTTCTGCTATTTGTTAGTGTCAATTAGTTATATGACCAGTACCATCTCTTCTCCTGACTATTGAGTTGTGGCATCTGGGGCTTCTAGTAAGATGTTCATAAACAATTTCCAGTCCTGTTTGGTCAGTGAGACTTTATCCTTCAACCAATAAGTTTCACAAAGCTGAAAGCTTTTCAGGTCACCAGCTATATATCATTACTAGTTTAGATGGTTTGTTCTTGTTGCCTGTAACAAGAGCAATTGACTCATAATTAATTGTACTTATGTTACTGCTGTTTGATCAATTCCTCTGTTTGTTAAGAGTAAGTTGGCAGAGGTTTTTCCCAGCCTGGTGACTTCCCTGCTACTGTGGCAGATAAGAGCTGTTCTAAGAGGGGTTACCCTCAACCTCTCATATGGGAAACCTTGAGGTTAGTAGATTATCTCTTCATCCTGCACCTCATAACCAACCAGGTTTTGTATTTAGTCACCCTGCTTTCTAGCATGATGGTAGGGGATGTCAACTCATATGCCGTCTTGTTGCTTTATTGAGGTCATCAAGCAGGAGGTGATCAGGGTTGTGGTGGGGGGTTGTTGGTTTTCTTTAATTGTTAGTAACTTGGTTATAGGCAATATCATCTTTTCCACTCATTTTCTTCTAAGATCTAGCCTTATCTAAGTAGATTATAGCCATTGATTTAAACATGCAGTCATGCAAGTCCTTCTACAAGGTTCACTAACAGCTAGGTCAAATTAGTGCTTATAAATGACTAATTCTATTTTCTCTTGTTTATTACCCAGGCTTTTGGCATTGATGTGTAGTTAATTAAATAATTACTTCTTCCCATCCTCTCTTTGCATTCAGTGCCTCCCTGACCATAGTTTCCAATGGAAATTCATCAGGGTCAGGGTTTACTGATGCTGCTGTTTGTATGATGGTTGGGTGCTCTCCTCACCTCCCTAGGGTCCTTCCAAGTGAGACCTGAGCAATACAGCACAAGAAGCTGTTACCACCTCTGCTATTTCTGTCTTCATCTAAACTGAGAAATGGAGGAGGACAAGGGCTCCCTTTATGGCTTTCCTCTTGTCCTGTAACATACATTCCTGTCTCTGTCTCTTCTCTGGCCTCCAGATTTGGCAGATGATTGCGTGTTGTCATTTTTTGATCCCTACCCTCCACTGAAAGAGATGTCTGACTTAAGGAACGTGCCCTGTGTCAGGAGGTCAGTTAGGCTTGTTCAGTGTCCTTTCTGGAGCTGCTTTTCTCCTTATATCATGACTTAATGCTCCCATATCCAATTTCTGTCACTGTTCTGCTGTTATAAAGATTTTGATGCCTCCTTCATCTCAAGGGGAATATTTATTCTTATTAAGTGATGATTGCTGCTTCTCCTCATCCCAGGATTTAAATAGACTTGCATTTTTCTGCCTGTTTTACCAGCACTAAATTCACACAATACAGCAGGAAGCCAAGCCCATACACTGTCAAACAGAGACACTCTCACAGTGTGGTGACCCCTTTTCTGTCACCTGCCACATTTTTCATGCTCAACCTACAGCTGTGAAACTGTTTTTTCTCCCCTTCTCTTTGAACAACAAAGTCCCAAAAACACTCCTCAGTTTAATGCCTGTCTCATTTGCAGAACATCCTTGGACAGAAATTACACTGATAACAACAGTGAGAGAAGAGTCTTTGTGAAAGCAGCAGCAGCTTTTCATTGCCATCTCCTTCAGTGGGTCTGAGTTAATATCAGCCATGCTGCAAACTTTATTTAATTTGCATGGGCCAATTCCAGAGCCTTCCTGTTGACTTCAGGAGCATTGGATTGGGCTGTATGGTAGCTACGGCTTTGCTTTATGACTCAGTATCACTGTCTTGGAACAATCTCTGCCAGATCAGTCATATTTTCCATTAAAACATCCTCTGAGGAGAGGAATGAGTGTTCAGCTAGCTGCCTGCTAGCAGAAATGTCTGATTTTTCACTTGTGGATTTTTTTCCTAAATAAGTTTTTCCTCTACCATGAGAAACTTCAGGGTTTTAGGTGGGACAGTTCTGTGAGTGAGAGTTGAGAACATCTGCTTGAATCTTTATTGGCTAGTTCTGCTTACTGTATTTGAATGTTCCTTGTGTCCTCTCAATATGTTTCCCTGTTGTTACCTGAAATCAGAGGAAACTGATTTTTTTAGGAATAAAATGTGTAGACTGTATTTCCAGTTAATCTTCTGTGATAGCAGCTGCTATTGTGTGACTAATTGACCTGTGACTAAATGACAATGATAGTAGAATAATTTTAGCATAACACCATAAAAATCAAACCTAAAACTACGACTTTGTAAAGCAGTATTTGTAACAAACTGAGCATGTAGTCCATTAGTGGAAAGGAGACTGCATTACCAAGTATAGTATATACCTGCCTCTCCTTATAGAGTTTATTTCCACTTGTATTTTTTCTGTTAGTTTTTTATTTCATGAGGGATTATCAGACCTGAGTTTTGTAGTCGGGTTTCTGTTGTATGTTGATTGTTTTGTTGTTGGAAGTGATTAAGGGTGTGAAGTTAATCTGCACCTACTGCCACTCTGGCTTGGTTTCTTGTCTGCTCTGGGATTTTAGTTGCTAATCCATCCATACCACACTCAAGGCAGTTCAGCCCCAGGAAGGAAGGGGATTCATTTCTCCTTATACAGTCAGTGTGATGATCACGATTGCTTTCCAGCTTCTTGCTCTAACAGAAGTAGGGAGACGTGCAGAGCTATAGGAAGACTTCAGCCAACTGGAGAAAATGTGTCTCTGTATGTGAGAGTGGTGGCTGGAGATACACAGATGCAGAGAGAAGTTGTTAGAAGAAGGTGACTGCACCTAGAAATTCATGGGTCATGTCCTGATATTCATCTGACTTTCTTGCCACGTAAGGACAGGGAAAGATTGAAGATTTCTTGATCTGAGCAAATACGGTTAGAGATAGAAATGGACAAATCTTTATTGTCTTTTTGAGAGTCAGGAAAACCCCTGCTAGTCATCCCTGGGAACATAGACTTTAATTTCTGAGGTGGAGTTATGTCTGAGCAGAGAAAGATTGAGATGGATGGACTAAAGTCACAGAGCTCACCATGTTGATATCAGGACAGGAGTGAAAAGAATTTCCCGCATGTCTGTGCTCAGAAAAAGACCAAAAAAAAAAAAAGTAGTAAACAAAAGTTTATTAGCAGTTTGTAGTGTTGCTGCTGTCTGCCTCTCTTGTTGGTTTTCTTCCTCTCTGTTCTAGGAATTCTATAGTACTGCTATGAGGAATAATCAATTAATGCTTAGAAAGCAATTATAACGATTCCCAGTTTACACATGAATAAACAGAATGCAGCTTAGGTGACTGAGTCACAATCATTTTCTGAGTCTGATAGGGCATGGGCAGCAGCAAAGAGCCAGCTCAGCACTTGTGCTCTAATTGCTATTTTGCCAGAAAAGTTGGGGCTGGAGATCAAACAGACAAAAATGAGTTATAAAGCTCTCAGAAAGTAAATTGCTGTGCACTGTTTAAAAAAAATTAATAAAAAATAATAATAAAAAAAAGAAACAGCCTACACTCTAGTGATTTCACAAGTACTACATTGCTAAGGCAAGACTTGCCCGAGGTCTCACAGGCTAACTGGGTCAGATCAGGGACAGGATCCAGGCATCATGACTCTAGAGCTGTGCTTAAGCAAGCACACAACCATCTCTCCTCCCTCTTTAAACTTGTTATTTTATTATAAAGTATCTTATCATATAAGTCCATATGTGATACTTTCTCGTGTGTTCAGCCTGAAACATGGTTGATGTAGAAATGTCCTTTTTATGTGCATCATAGCTCATAAGGTCTTGCTATTATTGGAAAATTCACAGCTTCAGCTGCATGGCTCGGTCCTGCAATCGCTCGCTGATGTCATTCACAGTTGTTTGTCCACTGAGTGCCTTCAGTACTGTACACTCAGATAGGAGAAGGTATGTTATGAAGATTACTCTTTTCTCCTCCAGGGATGAAAGTGATACCATGATGTAAAGCCAGGTCAGGATGAAGTTCCCCTTTTGTGTCTAGGGACATATTTTTGTTATTTGAAAGCCCATGGAGCCCATATAACTGCAGAAGAACAAGTACAAGCCTCGCTATCCTACTTCATGTACCATCAGCCAAACAGGCACACCAGCTTTTGAGTCCTCCGGGGTCATTTTATTTTTAGGGCTGATGCCTGAAGCAGGAAGAAAACAGTTTGATCTGTAGATTCTGCTTTGAGCTTCCAGTGCTGGCAGCAAAAAGCAACTTCTTTTTGACGTGCAGGCTGAATTTAACCAGTGGAAAAAGCTGTATGGGCCAGTGAGTTGCCATATTCCAAGTGTTGCTGTTCAGAAGCACCGTGCAGTTCCTTGTCTATCACAGAGCTGATTTACTTTTCATCTTTTCAGTCTACACTTGAGATTCCAGCTGTTTTTCTGTCTCTTTATTTAATACCAGGCTTTTCATCTCCGTGCTTTTTCAGGTTTTTCATTTTTTCTTGTTTGTCTGAAATCCATCTTGGAGACACTTGTTGCCCCGTTCTCTGATCTGTTTTGAGGCTCTGCCAGTTGCTGTTGCTGCCAGTGGATAAAATGACTGAGTCACCACTTTGTGAATTTAGCATTTGCTTGTGGGGTGGCAGAGCCAAGGCCATCATGAACAAATCAAGCAACCACAACAAAGGCCAAAACACAAACACTGGGACTTAACCTCAAAGCATACGCTGGAGCCCGATGAGGTGACAGCCAGCAAAATGCATGCTGAAGGACCTCAAAGCATTACTCAATCTCAGTCCCACTTTAACCACATCAGAGGCATACACCTCATAGAGCTCTGGATAGGGGGAGAGGGTGGAAGGGAAAGGTAGCAGTGACCAAAGGACCTTTTTCCTCCTTCCAGAATGAATTTATCAGAGCAGAGCAGCAGATGGAAGAAGAAAAAACCATAATAAAAAAAGACAAATATGGCCAGGGTTACTGAAGACAGCAAAGCTGCCACTGAAGAAAGCAGCACTCTCTTGTGTGGCTGTGGGCCCAGGTGACTGCTTTGCTTTGCTTCAGCTGGATCAGGCTGGTGGGGCAGCTCACTTCCCCAGCCCAGCCCTGTTTCTTTAGAGCAGTGGCAGTAAAGTGCTGCCACTGCTTTGGCTATCATCTGTACCTGCTCTCGTGATGTTGTCCCAGTGCTGGCTTGCTCTCAGTGGCTGGATTTCCTTGTTTTCCATAAACATCCTGCTTGTTAGCCTAAGAAATGTTTTATCAGGAAAGAAACTGTCTCTGGTTGACCTGAAGAGCCAGTTTTTGGCCTTTTCACACCTTTCTTTGCTGGGACTGGAGCTTTCCAAAAGGTAATTTATACCAAATGTACCAGCAGGGATTAACTAGACACGGGGTTAATCAGAACAATGATGCTGAAGATGATGGAGGGTTCATTACTTAATTTTAGCTTGGCCAGGGTCACTCCTATGCTGCCAACAGGGACACAAGGGCATTTAATATAACCTGGGCATCAAGGCTCTGTGGCTGTCTCCTGGAGTGGTCACTTTTGTTGATGGAGTGTTTTATGAGGGATAGATAGGGGAAAGGCTGAAATGCACTCATCCAGTCTGCAAGCAGAGGACGGGACTGTATAAGTGTGTCATTTAAAATATCTGGGCCTGTTTGGCTTGTAATAGCCCTATAGTAAAAGGATTTTTCATTCTTTAGCCCTGATGCAAAAGGGAAATGGGTTCCTATTTGCATTGTCCCCACAGTGTTTGTGTAATTAATGTACGTGGGGGTTCTCCCTCCCCCACCCTCTCCCAAGGTAAAAAATGACCTTGTCAAAACTTAGATTACAAAATCTTAGTTACTAAGCAATGGGTAGGGCCCCACTGGGATGGCATCCCAGCTCCTGAAATGGTATGTATAGTAAAAACTAATAAAAATGGTGTCAGAGGCTCTCAGGCTTCCAGGTCCCCTGCTGTGTGACCCCCTGATCCCAATTTATTAGCTGAACCCAGGGAAGCAGACAAACCTCGCTGGCTCCAGACTGGAGGCTCCAAGAAAGGAAATAATGTGAGCTCCAGAGCAACAGCTCCAGAGCAGGAGGGATGGAAGGAGGGAGGGAAATCCTCATGGAAAACAGGGGGTTGAGAGTAGGGCTGGAGGGAGCTGCTGACAAGAGCCATCTGAGCAGGATGGGGAGGGGAGACTCACTCTGTGATATCTCAGTACCTTGACGTTCAGATGCTTTAAACGTGTCAGAGAGAAAGGAAGGAAGGGGGTGGGGAGAGAGGGGCTTGTAAAGAGGCAACCAGCCAAAGTTGTTTCCTTTCATGTGTTAGCAGCGCGCTTCGGTCTTGAGATCACCTTGTGCTGGTGACGGAGGATTTAGCAGCTGGGGGTGGCAGATGGAGTGGCAAAGAATGTGCCCTGTGGGTCAGGGGGGATGCGCCTTCCCCCTTCCCGCTCCCCAACTGCAAAAATTTTCTCTTTAAAGCATTAAATGTGATGCAGCTCATCATATTGCTGCTAACCCCTTGTATTTCCTATTTGGTGTGCAGTACATAGTGGAATTAAAGCGTGTTGCACAAGGGGAGTGGGATTTATTTTTTTCTTTCTTTCTTTTTTTTTCCCTCTTGAAAAGCTGCCAAAGCAAAGTGATATTGATGAGGATGGCTTGCTTCGATTAGCAGAGGCTGGCTAAGGAACAGTCACCTCCAGCCCATTTCCCTCCCTCTCTTCTGCCTTGGACAAGAAACCTCAGTATTTTCTCTCCTTTCAGCAGTTGTCTGTTCTGCACTTCTAATCTATGCCAAAATTGATCTTAAGTAGGGGTAAGAAGCATAACAATAACTCTCCTTGTTTAATGCCAACCGTTGCATTTGAAGTTCTTTGGCTTCCCAAGGGTGATGTTACCAGGAGGAGGCATTGCACTTTTTTAAAGGCATGATTATGCCATAAAACAGCTAATGATGAAAATAACGGGTGAAGGCTCTGTGGAAGGTAAGCACACGGCATTAGAGCAGGCCTGGCCCATTTGCCAAGTCTTTATGCGTGTGTAATTTGCTATTTGGAACCGCATCCAGGGTTTCCTGAGAGGACTGGCCCGGTGTTTCTCCTACTCAGTGATCTTAATGTTTGTTTCTAAGAGCAAACAAAAGGACAGACCCATAGCTTTGGCTGCCTTAGGGCCAGCTGGCTTGCACAAAAAAGAGTCATGATTGTGTTCCCACTTACCTGGAGGAATCTTGGATAAATACCCCAAGACATAAGACCGGTACAAATGACAAATCTGAGGGCTAGAAAAACAAGTGTGTACAGGCGGGTTTTCTCCTCCATGCTGTTAGGAAATAGACTGCAGCTCTATAAATCTGGGTTCTCCTGGCTCTGGTTTGTTTCTTTTTAAATCACTGCCAGGGTGATCAGTTTAAACAACCACATTGTTCGTGTTTTCTGTAGCTGAACACAGGAATTCTGAAGCGTTGTCTAAAGAGAAGAAATGTAACACACTCTCCCCTCTCTCTTCTTAGCTGTGATCAGTGTGAGCCAGATTACTAGAAGAGGTCCTTAGTGGAGGATCAAGATATACTTTTCCCCCTTGGATACACACTGCAACCAAAGAGAGTCTGAACTTGCATCCAGACTGGGCTTGGGCTTTGCTGGTGATACATAAAGGAACCTGAAATGCCGCTGGTGATCTGCAGCTCAGTGTTTGCCTCTCTGCTGTGCTGTGAAACAGGTGTGACCCTTCTGAGGGGAAGGTGGGCAATGAAGGCCGCTTCCCCAGGAGCATGGCTGGAAATGATACTGCACCTGTACTTCCTATGGCTGGGGATTTCCACTCATCCCAGTGAGGTCCTGGATGCTGTAGCTCTTACTTCTGTGTGCTGTGTCAGTGTGACTGGAAGCACAGGAGGAGGCTCGGTCCCAAACAGGTAGGCTTCACTCCTGCATGGACTTCAGTAAGAGGCAGCCTCAAAGCTCAACTAATGTCATAGCTGCCCAGCTTTAGGGCATGTGTTGGGCTTTCTGCTGCATGTGGATGCATCTTCTAGATACTGGTCTGGAGGTAGCTGCACACTGCAGCCACGTCCTGCAAGTGCCTCCTGAGGTTTGGGAAGGGGAAGGCAGCTCCCGTAGGTGAGCGATACTGTGCGGTTTGGTTGTGGTGGAACCTCAGTATCCACAATTTAAGGGCAACAGTCCTTTTCCTGCACTTGTGTGTTGAAGCAGTAGGGGTAGGGGTGGAAAATCTGAGTTCTCCTTCATATGGATCCCCCCCCATGACCTCGGACAAGTTGCATTCACTGTATGGCCCTCACCATTTGTGGCTGAGATATCATTTTTCTCAAGTTAAGCTGAAATTTTGTGCATTGTTGGATGGCTTTTATCTTGCCATCACAGGCAGTGTGCACTTTAAGTATGAAAGGAACTGCTTTGCTTTGTAAATTGGGTGAGGAGAGATTATTTTGTAAGAGGTCATGGGAGAGTGAGAGAATTATGATGAAGTTCTGCCCTCTGGAATATGCTGCGGGATGAAGGTGTGGGGAGTGCTATCTTCACTTTTCTCCCTTTCCCTTCTCTGCTGATGATTCAGAGAAGAAATGACCTGGGTCATTCTATGTCAAAAGATGCTGGGCTGGTGTGAAACAAAATGAGAAAAGGAAGTCACTGTTTCAAGTGAAGTTGTGGTTGAGTTGAATGAAAGCCCAGTCTTGCCAACTCATGATTTGATCATCAGTGCTGCAATGCATAGTCCTTTCTTATACCTCCAGGTCTTGAGTTATGGAAGGTCTTAAAATATATCCTACCCAACCTCCCCCTTCCCCTGTAGGTTTCATGATTTCAAAGAAAATATAGGAAATGTGACCTCAGCATACCCTCAGGACTGAGACAGTGGAAGAAAATGGATTAAAAACTGACTCAGATTGTGAAGTGAGAAGGTGATGATATACAGTTCATATAAAAAGATACAAAAAAAAAAAAAGGGGTTTTCAGTATCGCTAGCTCAAACTTTGAACAATACAAGAGAAGTTTCAGAACTTGGGATCTGAAAAGGAGCTTCAAGTCACCTTTTTGTAGCTCCCTGGATTGAGCTAAGTGGGTGGGAGTTTGCAGAAGTGTCATGGAGTTCTGCATTGTAAATGTGGAGGCAGGAGGAGCTGCTTTTAACAGTTATTACCAGCACTGTGGTCTTGGTCATGTTTGTGTAAATCCAGGGGAATATATTTGTCCTGTGTAAACTCCCGATTTCTTCTTATATTGTGGACCAAACCAAAAAATGTGAGAAGAGATCCTCTTGTGCCTGCCTCTTAACTCTAAGTGACAATAAGGTTTCTGTTTTGGTTTGGTTTTGGTTGTGTTTTAAAACTAACATTGGTTTACTAACATAACTTAAATCTCTTTTCATAGTGGGACACTGAAGTATCCTTATTAGAACCAAAGTGTGGTGTAAGCAGACAGGCAGTGAATACTTTGATAACTGTTAATACTGTTGGATATTCATGTGCAGAGCGAATATCCCCCCACAAAAAATGCATTCATTGTTATGCCAGTTACTACTCTGAGAGATAAAAGGTGCATATGGATTTGGAAGCGTGGTAAATGCAGTCAGTCGTACGGTGCCAATGAACAAACTAATACTCCAGTGTGAATGAAAAATCTACTCCCATTCCTGACCTTGAGAGCAGGCTTAGGAGCATGAAAGGCATTTTGTCTCCTCCTGCCATATCAGTTGGTCTAGAAACAAGATTTCCTTGGAAAGGAACAAGAAGATGTATTCTGTAGTCAGTTAAGTTATGGGCTGTTTTCTGGATGACAGTGAAGGGCAAGGTTAGGTTAGACCATAGCAGGGCTATTTGCCAGGATGTGTTTGCTGACAGTGATTGTAGCTGTCAATGAGAATGAGACCATGGAGAGTCCACCTCTATGTTTAAAACATGCTCTGTGAATTCGGATGTGAAGCAGGCCAGAGAAGATATAAAAGATGTGAAAGGAGTATGGGAGATTCTCCCTAAGGTGAGATCTTGGACGGAATAACCTGTTTCTGTCAGGCTGTGTTAAAGTGAATAGGTTAATAACTGGTTTGGTTTTCAGCATTAATCCTGCCTCTGATTTCCACTTAGGTATATTTATATGTTTGCTGTATAGTTCCTAAGGGACTAGTCAGAGGTGAACATAGCCAAGAAAAAAAAAAAAATCATTGAATCCACCCTAATTTCAGTGTAACCTGACAGATTCTGCAGAAATGTTGCTGTCACTACAGAGCAAGGTAATGCTGGCCCCTCCAGCCTTGCCCCTGGGTAAAACAATGCTTTGGGCTTGGGAAGCAACTGGGTGCTGTGCTCCTGTGAGGGCAGTGGCTTTGCCTTGTGGGTGGCAAAACACCCTCTTCTGCTTGGGGCTGTGAGGCACAAAGGTCAAAGGGCTCAACCCTACCTACTTTGGAGGGTTCGTTTCTGGTGCATTTTAAATTTCAGATATAGATTTCTCTGTTATAAGACAGAATAACTTTTCTTGCTGTAGTTGGCGAGGTTTTCTTCAATTGAGCCTAGTTTATCGGGAGATCGGGAACCCCTGGCCTGTGTGATGTTTCCTCTAGTTCAGACATAAGGGATAAAAACAAAGGGCAAAGAGGAGCTTGGGGAAGAGAAAATAGCAATTTCAATGTAATCATGATCTCTACACAAACACTGCGCTTCATAGTCCTGCCACCTTTCTGAAGAGAGTGTGTCTGAGATGTAGAGAGCTGGAAAGATGAGAGGGGCAGAAAAGCCAAAAGCAGGGCAAGAATAAATACTGGTTACTCAAAACCTGCAGGGGTGGGAGCATCTGGTGATGAGACTATCGAGCCTTGAATCTATAAATAAAGGTACCATGTTTATTCCCTCTGGGGCCCCATTGTCATAAAGGCTTTTTTTCCCCTTGTCAACCAGCAAGAGATAAGACACGGTTTGTCTGAGTGAGAACAAAGTGTGTGCCCCTTTCCCAGGGCTTGTCACAGCCGTGGGGATGTGGGTATGACAGGGAAAGGTACATTTCAAATGGACCTTTTCAGGAGGTGAACTCATTGTCACTTAAGAGTCAGATGATTTACAGTGTCTGTTTATGGGCAAAAAGTAACATCTTTCTCTATCATTCTGCAGTATACTTAGGAGAGACATAATAGCCCAGTCATGTGCTGGAAAGAAGTGACTCATTTCATATTGGGTCTAAGTGAAATTAATGTATTACTCATTTTTATGCAACTCTAGTAAGTTGTACTTATTAAATGTACTTCTTAAAATTATTAAATTAATTAATATTTTTAAAAAATTATTAAATGTACTTATTATTGAGGGGGGAGGGGAGTGTAGAGGAGTGACAGTTACCCAATGTGTAACATACAACCAATATGTACTAGAAATATGGTTGAACTCAACTTCCTCATAATGAAAATCTGCTGACAGATCTTGGGATTTTTGTTTCTCTTTTTAAAGCAGCTCTCAGGGTTGTTAGCAGTTCGGGTGTCAGGACCAGCTACTGATTGAAATCCTGGCTGGTTGATTTTGCTATTGTTCTTCCAAAGACAGACTCAGATTCAATCATCTTCTGGGCTTTCTTCACTGCTTGTTGCTAAAGCGCCTGAGCCCAACCTCAGAGCTGAGGTCTGCTGGTGGTGTGTGAATTGTGACTCTGGCTTTACTGGCGAGGTTTTCTTCAATCGAGCCTAATTTATCACCAACGTGGTGGTTGCTTTTTCTTCTAATGATGCTAAAAATCCTGCGAGGTGTCCATGCACCAAAGGTGTCTGCATCACAGCCCCTTATTGATTTTTTTGCTGACTGTCTTCTGCTTAGAGCAAATAATCCCAAACCCATTCTCATTCCCAGCTCCGTCATTGAATTCTGATTAAGCCCCATATCCAGAGGAACTAGGGAAGTGGTGGCAATTTTCAATGAGAATATTCAGAACAACCCTGTCACCTCTTTTGTAATCATTGCTTTTATTTTCAAAGGTTAAATAAGATCATTTATAATGACACTGAGTGCTACTTTTCTTCAGCCGTGCTTACAGTGCGTATGTGTAGAAGCCCCACACACCACTAAGCTGTGATTAAGATCACAAAGAGGGCTCTGTGTTCTCTGGTGTCCCATTTTTCCATCAGTGATTTCCATTCATATCTGCTGAGCTCACAGATTTAGAAGATCCATGGTACCTGAGAGAAGTGTGCCACTGGCACCTTACCCTCCTCCCTCCTCCTCCTCTGCGAAGTTTATGGAGTTAGGTCAGAGCTGGTGACTTGGTTGCTGGCGTGTGAAATACTGCAGCATCTCCAGCAGCTACAACACAGGGATGCTGCACTGGGAACAATCAGACTTTATCTGATGTGGGATTTGGTAAGAGTTCAACTCAGGAAGGGACTAAGGAGAATAGATATGATATATCATAAAAAAGAAATGGTTTTACTCGTCCTTTGGGGTTTGTATGTGCGTATTTATTTTCTAAATCATTCTCCTGGCCATTTCATTTCACAAATGAAAAGGAGCCTGGAAGAAAGCAAAGCTATTCAAGTAATTGGAGTGATTCTGGCTGGTTTAAGGGGCAGGCAGACACTTCTCTGAAACCGGAGAGATCTAATCCTTGCCCTTCGGTCAAGTAAGCTGTAAAAAGCACTTAGGCTTCTGGAAACAAGGACTGAAAGCAACCCTAAGCAGAGCCCAGTGAGTCCTTCAGCTCAAGGGGTTTCAATAGACTTCCCTTAGTGACTGTGTAAGAGAGACTGGTTAGGAAGCACCTGGACACTTACCTAATTTTTCCAGCTATTCCAGTTCATCCAATGGAAGATCTTATTTCTGCCTACAAACACTGTTGTGCCTTGGTCCTTAGACCCTCGGTGCTGAAGCAAAGCACTGCAAGGAAAATATTTATGAGACAAAATGGAAATACGGTTTCCTCCTGTTGTCGATTCCAACTTTATCCCAGTTCTCAGAGGGCTCTGAAATGTGCTTTATTAGTGCTCGAGTAATGATGGAAAAAACGTTACTTTCTTTTTCAGATTTTTGTTTTCACTTTGCACTTTGTCGATTTAGAATAAATGGGCTGAAGTTTGCTGGTAGGCAAACTATGATATCAAAGGCCTTGGTGTCTAGCATAACACCTTTGCTATATATTGAAAATATCAGATTTTCATCATTGCATTTCTAATTAAAGGTTCAGTGAAATGTAGAAGGTTTTATGGTAGAAAAAAAAGGAAAAAGGATTAATAACCTAGATGGCATATAGCCGTCGACAGTAGCTGTGGAGACCTAGACAAATTGAAATCAGAGTTCAACAAATTCACTGCTGCTTTATGAAAATCACATCTATGAGTCAGCAGAACAAGCTCCTCTCTCATCTAAAAATGTTCCTCATGGAGAGGCTAGCAGCGGCAGCAGTTCTAGCCCCAGTGAGGCATGGCTGGCATGAGGATGGGACCGAGCACACGGCTCCTCTCGATGCTTGCGGTGGAGCGATGCCAGTCGGGGCTGTGGGAGCCGTGGCTGGAGCGCTCTGCCTCGTGCACACTGGTGATTCATCCAGAGCTGCTCTGCACAAACCTGGGGCTGCGGCTCATTCAGATGCCTGGCATGGACTGTGCTTACCCCATCACTTGTACTGACAGGGGCAGACAACCCTGTGTTAAAAAAAAAAAAAAAAAGTAGTTTTTTTTGTTGTTTTGTTTTGTTTTCCCTCCATGCTGTGAAATTACTCCAGGCATCTGATTTACTCTGTCAGCCTTTCCTTGGCAAACTGGACTCACCTCCCCAGCAGAGTGACTCAGGATGCTCGCCTTGCTGGCTAAGGCTTTCTCTCTCTTCCTCCCTCCCTCCCTCTATGTCACAGTACACCCTTTCCCTCCCTTCTCTCCTCGACACTGCTCCCCAGCATTTTAAACAGCAGAGCTCGCTGAGAAACACAACCATCTTCAGCGTTGATCTGCCTTTGACATTTTCTGACCTGCTCCTCTGAGCTGCACTTCGCCGATCAGAATCTCAAACAAGCTCCATTACCCACTAATGCAGCGTTAAGATGATCAGCGCTCAAATCCCTGAGATCTCTCCTTATTCACAGAGGTTAAAGAGAATCGTTTTTGAAAACTTTAGCTTTCTGCCAAGTTAAAAGGGAGGAGATCAATGGGAGTTGTGCAGTCCTGATACAGTGCCCTGGAGGTTACATTCCCAGCCTGCTGATAGCATCCAGGCTGATGAGCCCTTCCAGTGCTGTCTGAATGTGTTCCATCTAGAAGGGTTCAGGAAAAACCCTGTGGGTGGGAAATGCACAGCTGCCTCAGGTAGGAGGTTTTGCAGGTAATTTTTGGCAAGGAGGCTGCTAGGTAACCTGAAATCATCACAGCTCTAGCACCCCTGGGATTTACAGGGCTATTTGGCTGCTGCAAAGTGAGACCACAATGACTTAACACCGAACCACGATGGAATGAACAGAAAGAAATGAAGTGGGTAAAACGTTACACTTCTTGGCAGCTGTGGCTTGGTAGGTGAAGTGCTGTGATGATGGGCACTAGAAGAACTTAAGAGGAGCTATTGGTGTTATTGACCACGATCTGCAGAAGTGCTTCTCTGACATTGCTGTCCCACAGTGGCCACGTCTCCCTTCATGGCCTCCAAGTGCCCAGGAGCTGGCTGCACAAGCAGATTTTTGCACACACCCAGAATCCTGAGACTGGAGAATTCCCACGTTCTTCTTGAGTTACCAAATCTGGAGAAGACTAATCTATTCAGTTAGACATCAGACTGCAATAAAAGTCCTATCAGAAAACCAAAATGACAACAATGCTTTACAGTGGTGAATTTTGACTCGTTTGTCAGTCTTTGTAAGGAAATGCTTTTCCTTGGTTCTAAGACTCGTGATGGAGCAGGCAGTCCTCTTGATTGATGTTATGTGGGGACTGGATTTCTGGGATTTCTTCATTCCCAGGAGTTACTTTGTGTGGCAAATTTATTCTGCTTTTATTTGATAACAGGAGAAGGTTTTATATCTTGATATCAGAGTCTTTTTGCTCTTTCCAGGATGCGTCTGTTCACTGATAACATTTCTGAGAACATTAGAAATGCAGGGTTACCCACAAGCTGAGCAGGTCAGCCTCATGGGGCTGCAGATACCCAAGAAATAATGTCCTTGATGTTACAGATGGATGTATTTTGTTCTTTAGAAAGGAGATGTCTGCTTGTCCCAAACTGTGGATACTAGACCTCCAGCATTGTCCATGTAACGTATTGCTAATGTGCATTGTCCCAGGTGACCAGCTGGATCTTGGGGTGTTATGGCAGAGCACCCTGTAGCCTGGTGATAATCCAGTGCTAGCTGCAGTCACATTGGATAGCAAAGCACCTCCTATCTATGCCAGTGCCATCTATAAGAATGTCGTATTTCCTTAATGTGCTGTTCTTGTTCTGGACATCTGTGAAAGCACAGTGGTGCTTCATGTTGGCATGGTTCCGGCAGTGGCGACTTTGATGTAAGATTGCTGTGCCTTACAGCTAAAAAATGCTCTGCTTTGACCAGCACCTGGTTGGTGGTACTCAGTTGCTTCTGGTCTGGGGTGGCTGCCTGGCTGCTCTCTAGAGTTGATGTCATCTGAAGATACTAGGCTTGAACTTCTTATCCTTTCCCATTCTCTGAAGCGTAGGGTGGTAGGTGGACATCCCAGGAGCTTGTAGTCTAGATATAAGCAAGGGCCTTCACTGGGGTAACCGATGGGAACTGGATGGCGTGCAGCATGGGGTGTAGCCTATGAGATGATGATGAGCCCATGTGCCTCTGTTAGTCTCTTAAAGGCGATCTCTGCTGACCACAAGTAAGTTGTAAAAAAAAAAAAAAAAAAAGACAAATGGTAGAGACTAAGTGTAGTTTAAGGGAGTCAGTGGCGACAACAATAGGGGGATTTATTTAAATTGAACTGCATTTGAAAGTCTATTTTAATCTAGTCCTGGAGCTCCATTCATCATCTTGCTCTCTGGGCATCATTTCCAGGACTGCTGACCTCTGAGCATGTAGATGCATGTGCAGAGCTGGGACTGCTTTTCCACCGTGTCCCTGCAGGCACCGGTGATAGAACCCTGGCTGAACTCCTTCCTTAGGGGAAAGGAGTGAGGAGGACTAAGGAACCCACCAGGTGTGTTTGGAGTCATTCTTGTGCTCTCTTGGTGTACACTGGGGTTGTGCCCAACTCCAAAATCCTGCCTCTTCAGTTTGGGTTAAGTATGTCTGATCAGCAGATGGTAGAGCAGGGGACTTGAAGACAGAAATCAGTTTTCTATTTCAGGTGGTGCCACTGCAACATGCTTTTTAAGAGGGCTGGTGGATTATGTGTTTCCCACAACCAAAGGGAAATGTACTGAAAGAGGGAGTGTTAAAAGGCAGCCAAGGGAAAGAGGAAAGGGGTGATGTGACCTGATACCCGCTGACCTCTCTTGTACAGGCATATCTCCCCTTCTCTTGGGTACCCTGAGAAACACACAACCCTCCACAAAACGGATATTCTCTGAATGTTCTCCCCCACCCCCTTTTTTCCCCCTTCCTTTAGCCTTTGATCTGTTTAGAAATTCCCATTTGTTTGCTTCTCTGGTTTCCATAACCTCACTGACACTGAAGCAATGAGGAAAACTTAGCGTTAGTGGCTCAGCAGTGGAAGTTCAGCTCAGTCCAGCTGCAGGCAGTTCAGTGTTCACTCTTCATTTGTGGGTGGTTTGTTTTTTTTTGGTTTTTTTTTTTTTTTGGGGGGGGGGGGGTGTTTTGGTTTTGTTAATTGGGGGTTTGTTTTTTTTTTTTTTTTTTTTTTTTTTTTGTTGGGGGGGGGGGGTTGTTTGGGTTTTGTTTGTTGGGGTTTGGGTTTTTTGCCCTTTTTTTGGTTTGTTTTGTTTTTTTTCCACTACCATGCCCATTTCTGCAGAAGCAGCTGACACCTTAGTCACAAGATCAGAGTCACAGATCTACCAAAGTTCTTAATACTTAGCTGTATGTTTGTGTGTGCATTTTCTTTTTCAGGGTAAGTACATATTTTAAGGATGGAATAACAGTTTGTCCAAGAATCAACAGTCCACAAGGAGCCAGCTAGTCCAACAGCCAAGGCTTGTGCTGTTTCCTTGAGGTTTGGGGGATGAGTTGCTTGCCTGTCTTCTTACATAAAAGCATAGCAAATTGTCAGAATAAACACATTTTTAAATATATGACACTATCAGTCACAGCTTAAGAGAAGCTCATTGGCTGGAAAAGAGATCAAGGCAACCGGGAATCTGGATGACCTGACTGAGGCGTTTGGACTAAAAGGTTCTTTTTTCATTCACTGCAGCTAGTAATTTTTTTTTTTTCCTTATTTTTTTTTTTCTTTAGGTAATCAGCCAGGAAAGAAATAAAATATCCTCCTCCTTCCCTCAGGCAGTCAATCTGGAATCAGAATCCTATTGCATTATTTTATAATTTTTTTTCTTTTTGCTAAGGATGGATTGCTACTGGGTAGTCCTTGCCTCAGAGCATGCTGGAGAAGGAGCCAGCATGCAGCTCTGCTGTCTGGGGTGGTTCATTCTCACCGATTCACAAGCCAGTGGTTAATTTAACTATGGCCATCTGGGGATGATACCCCCAGTTTTACAGTCTGGGTTAGGTCAGCCCTGACCAAGGAGGGAGCTCTGGCAGGAATTACACTGAGCAGAAGAAAAGCCTGGTGCATTATTTTTTGGGTGAGCTTCATGACATGTCTATACAGTTGGTCAGCCATGTGAGGAGGAGGGGTCCTTGCAGCTATTCTTTCTCAAGAGGTGCTCATCAGGACTCTTCCAGGATAAATTCCTGCTGCCTGGGCATTGCTAAGTTTGCAAGTTTACCTGAGGTTACACCAAGGCTGGGGGAGAGGCAAGGTGGGAAGCTTGTTGAGTCATCTTTCCTAAGTATAATCAGAAGAGCAGGGCACTGTCTGTGACACAAACACAAAGGAGTTGTCTATGAAATTTCATTAAATTTACAGGCAGTGATTGTTATTCCAGAGCAAGGAGAGGAGATGGAAAGAGGCTAAGGTCCAGCTAGGATTTGGCTGGACTAGTTCTTGGACTGTTTTCCTCACTGTGGTTATCCTTATCTGCATCTGGAAAGTGGAGTGTGTTGTATGTGTTTGTAAGAGCAAGCGGATGTGTGAAGTGTTCTGGCAAAGTCGGAAATCTCATTTTCCCTTCAATATAATGCGGCCTGATTAGATTGTTATTGACATGCTGAGAACCTGCGAGGGTTGTTACAACTCTGTGGAAAGGCATCTGTCTGTTCCTCTCCTCCCTTCTGCCTGGAAGGGCTGCGGAGCTGGAAGAGGGAAGAGTGCTAATCCAGCTGTGAAATAAATCTGCTGGGAAAGCACGGTGAGCTCGCCAGCTGACCAGCAGTTTGACGATGTATGGGGAACTGTAAGCCAATTAACAGCAGTTTGGAACAATTAGTAATTCCCTAATGGGATGGGGGGAGGGGAGAGAGAAAGAAAAAAAAACCCACAATAAAAACCTCAAAACAAAACTGCTGTGGTTTGCTGGATGTTTTTTTATCCTGTAGATCACTGCTAACAAGAGTTACCCTCAGTGTTTGAGTGACCAGCTCAAAACAGACAACAGTGGGGGATAGATCCTTCCTTGTCTGAGTTGGTGTGCAATGTTGCATGACCTTTTATATCTTTGATAGTTCAGGTTGAAGTGGACAGTTGTGCAGTGTCCAGAGAAGGTTGTGCAGTACTGGATGGAGGCATCTGACTGAGCTGCTCCCACATCAAGTTGTGTGACATGGAACTCCACCTGATTAATTTGGGCAGCTTGCTGGGTTAGCATGTTTGTACTGCTCTTGGTACTCAAGCTAGCTCATTCAGAATTAGCTGAGGTATTTGGAGTGGGTGCAGAGGAGGGCCACAAAGATGATCAGAGAGGTCTGGAATACCTCTTCTCCAAGAATAGTCTGAGATAGTTGGGCTCGTTCAGCCTGGAGAAGAGAAGGCTCTGGGGAGACCTTATTGTGGCCTACCAGTATCTGAAGGATGCCTACAAGAAAGCTGGGAAAGGAATTTTTACAAGGGTTTGTAGTGATAGGACAAGGTGTGATAGCTTTAAACAGGAGGAGAGTAAATTTAGACTAGAAGTTAGGAAGATTTTCTTCATTCTGAGGATGCTGAGACACTGGAACAGGTTGCCTAGGGAAGCTGTAGATGGTCCATCCCTGGAAGTGTTCAAGGCTGGGTTGGATGGGGCTTTGAGCAACCTGGTCTAGTGGGAGGTGTCCCTGCCCGTGGCAAGGGGGTTGGAACTGGATGATCTTCAAGGGCCCTTCCAACCCAAACCATTCTGTGATTTTGTTTCTGCATAGAATTGTATGGTACCTTCTAGTAATACCCATAGAGGGCATGGACCAACTGGCTTTAAGAGCTTTCTCCTTCCTGAAGAGGGCTCTTGCTAACTTTGCACCATGAGACAGTGAGATAATGGCGATTCTTACGTTCAGAATTTGCCTTGGAAAAATGTAGGGAGGGTCAGTCAAAATAGCTGGGATGTTACTGTCTTTGATCACAGCTGACCCAACCTCAGAAATTGTCCTCATGAAAGCTCTCTGAAGATTAATTTCTCTCCAGGAATGATTTTGGGTTCAGTAAAATTGTATGTTTCAGAGAAATTATATTTCTTCTTGCCAGCTTATTTATATTCATTGTAATTGTCTCACTGCGATGCCTTCTATTCATTTGTTGGATCCACTTGTTTTGCATCTTGTTCTGATTCTCAGTGCTTTTCAGGGTAAGGCTGCCTTTCAAGAATATGCCTGATTGGCACCATAGGAATAGTTTTCATGCACTTGCAAGGCATGCATTGCTAAGCAAAGCAAGCAGGGGAACTAGGAGAATTGAGTGGAAAATGACTACATGAAGAAGAGGAAGGAATTAAAACAGCTGGCAAGGAGTTAAATAAACAAAGGTCGTCCTTTTTAAAAGTTCTTGCTCTTTTTTTTTTTTTTTTTTTTTAAGTAATCTCATTCTTATGATTGCACTGGCCAACCCTTGATACTTCACTGTCTGATTAGAGCTGGGTTGTAGTGGCTGTGATGAGTTACCACAATAGTCTATTACTGGCATTGTTAACTAGTTTTCCTCATTAAATTAAACAAAAAGGGACAGGGAAGGGAATATTTTCAAGGTGTTCCTTAGCTTATAATTATTTAAATTTATTTTAAAGAATAAATTTATTTTAATTTATCAGAACGACCTTGTCCTGAAAATTAAAGCTCTTCAGTTTTGGTGAGTGTTTTTTCCCTTCTTCTATAAATTCATGCTTTGAGGAAAATTAATTTACCATGCAAAGAATTTTTGAAGGTCATATTCAGTGCCATTAGCATTGTACAGAGGACCTTTGAGAATAGCTGTTTGTCTGTGCATGTATTTCTGTGCCCCTATGTTAATCTATGTACCAGATGCCATTTATCTACCGAAACTGTAGTCACCTTTCTGTCCACTGTGTCTAGATACTAGAGATAAAGTTATTGTATATTAAAATACAAAAATATCAGAAGGGAGCTGTCACTTCCTTCAATCCTGGCTTGCACATCTATGAAGACAATTAGATGTGTGTGGAGGAGGAGATCCAGAATGGCTGGATCATTGAAGGAAATACTGCTTTGGGGAGTTGAGTGGAAATATGACCAGCTGGGCTTGTTTTGTCTTTCATTCTGTGAAAGTCTAATCAGAAATTAGGTGACACGTTTCTGCATTTGCTATAGAGGATCCAGCACTTTTTACTGAGTCCCACCATATAAATCTGTGATTCCATTTGAATGGTCAAAGACCCAGCACTACCGGTGTAAGGAAAGAAATAGTGGAGGTGGTTAGCATGCACCATACTTATCTAGTGTACAGAATATTGCTGTAAAATGGCAGTACATCCACTGAAAGCACCAGTACACCAGTCTGAGGTTCCAGCATGGTACGCTGAAGTATAGCAACTCAGTATGAGGATTGCAAAGGCTCCATGAGCAAATACATTTTTCAGAATATCACTACAGCATTGGCTGTAAGTAGAGTTTGAACACAGCAGGGACAAGTAATAACTAAAAGTTGACATGATGGGGAAAGGTTGACAGTAGCTCACTATGTCCTCACAGTGAAGCCTGGGACTTCTACATCTCACAGAATTTCAGAGCTGTTTCTTTCATGTGGTCTACTTGGATTGCACTCATCTCGTCTCCATTTCACATTCTTGTACCTGATCACCATTTCTCGGCTTTTCCTGCTTGAGGGTCCCACACGGCAGCTTGTGCATGCTCCTCAGATCTGGAACTGCCATCCAGCATGTGGTTGTCTTCACCTGGTCCATGCTTATGTATACATCTGCAGTGTGTAAGTGCTTGCCTCTCATCTGAGATCACAGGTATGACCATCACCTCTTGCACAGCAGTCTGCTATGCTGGAACTTGAAAGAGGTAGATATGGGGAAATAGAGGTGGATGTGGAAGTTGCTCCTTAATAGTAGAGAAACACTGCTGTAGCATCTTGCATTTCTGTTTTCTAGGCTGTTAGACCTGTGCAAGGAAGCAGAGAGCTTGTCATTCTGTGGAGCTGACGGTTTGGTACACGTCACCAACCACTTAGCCTTTTAAAATATAAAATGCAGCACAAGTTCCTTCTGTGGAAGTCATAGCACAATTGATTGGCAGGGCTGCTCTGAAGATGTCGAATGGAGCCAGATGAAGGTAACCTGAGATCCTCACTGTAAGCCTTTTGATTCAGAACCACATTTGGTCCGTGTTTCCCATTGATGCATGGTGGAAATAGGTTTGAGAGGAATGCCGTAACTCTCTTCAGGCTGCTGTGCAGCAGTTGGCATTAGGTAGTGTGGATGAGAATTGGAGTCGTCTTGCATCAGCTATGCTACCTCTGAATTAGCTGAAGGAGAAATCCAAGCAGAGTCTCTCTGACATTGTTCTGTTTTAAACAATGTGCTCAAAATTGTAGATATTCTTTACTATTCCTGTTGTTTGACATGGAAATGACACAAGGTGTAAATCCAACACCTTGTAGCCTACTGATGGTGAATCCCATCTCTGCTTGGCAATTTTTTGGATGTGGGAACAATTGCGTACTTGTACTCTGAGTAGCTTTATTATTATTTAATTTATTTTAGGAACAAAAGCAAAATATCAACAGGATAACTTCACTGTTGCAGAAACAAACAGCAAAAAAAAAAAAAAAATCACAGCAACTCAGAAACTGAAACAGACATTCTCAGTAGGGATAGGTACTTGAGTAATACCTAGAAAACTAAGCCATGAGAGCTGCTTGTTTTTGTGACCTACAATCTTCTGCCTCAGAAATGCTTGTATTCCCAACTGCTCTTTCTGTCTGTTAAAACAAATAATGTGGGCATATGATTTGAGCCTTGAGACTTGGAGGATGTGAGCATGTACCTGAAAATTAGGCATGTGTCTGTTTTGCTGAGTAAGAGTGTCCTAGTCAGGTATTTAAATTTTAAATACATTGGGGCCTTCAGTCATAAAGTAAGCAAATTTCAACCTAGACAGAGTGAGGGGAATGAACATTAAGCTCAAAACTGTTACTGAAGTAGCTCTCCAGACTATGTAGAATTGCCCTTTAAGTTGGGCAGAGCATCTTTAAAACCCTTTTGCAGTAGCTAAGAGCTTAGACATTAGCTTTCATGAGAGGCATTACAGATGTCTGGGAATATTATATAAACATTAGCCTGTTTGCAACAGTTTATGCACCTAAATATTTTATAAGAAAATACTGAACATTTAACTCGCCTTGTATTGTTTATACAGCAATGAAAACACCATTTTTGTCAAAAGATACTGGAAAGCCTGAGTAATAATGTGACACTTCGTTATAAACTAGGAGGAAGGTTCACTGGTCTAGAATTAATAAGGTGTGTAATCTATACAGGAGGAAATAGCTAATGTGGGCTTTGCTTGCTTTTTGCATAAAGATACATGTAATTTGTGAGGGAGTTCTCTGATGTGTCTGTATCTGCAGCGGAAGAGTTTTCAGTGGTTTCCAGCTGGACATTGCTTGGAAAATGAAAATGCCATGCCCGTGCCCAATGTGGTGTACGTGTGGCATTGCGTGCCTTTGCTGTGTAACCTTCCTGCAGGAGGCAGGAAACAGCAGGATTTAGACACCAACATTATCTGCCATTTAATATATGTACCAATTTGAAGGAGAACCAAAGCATGCTTTGAGGAAGCTACAGTGAGTTACTTTAATCCAAAATTCCCGGATGGATTCCAGGAGGAATAATTCCCCCAGTTACTAAATGTAGGCCTTTGGCGTTTCATTCCCATTTTCACACATGATATGGGCACTTAGGGGTGGCACCTCAAAGGATTGTAAATGCCCTACTGTAGCAGACCTCAAAGGTTCACCATCTCCTTACCAGAATTAACTGTTCTGAGAAAATCGCCCAACTTGAACCCTTGGGCAGACCAGAGGTAATGCTGGACATGGAGGAGACAACTCCAGAAAGGGCAGAATTATTTACCTTCTACAATGGAGAGTTCTTGGATTCAGCGTGGGAAATTTTAAGGGCTGCCTTTGTTCCCTGCATCTCATCAGGACTCTGTGATGGGGCTGTCTGGGGAGACACTTCCTGTGTTTAAAGGGGAGCTACATTCCCCAGGTGGAGAAGTGTCAATAATCTGTGAGTGAGATTTAGGATGTAACCCTTGTTTTCCACAGTTTGTCTTAACATTTCCAGCAGGGATGCAACAGCTTTACCCCCTCTAAGCAGAGAAATTGTGTACTGTAAGGGAAGGACCACGTAGGAGGTGGCCATGATTCTTCAGAGCTATCAGGCTTAGGTAGCAGCTGAACAGAAGTTGAAAAATCACAACTTGAAGTACTAGTTAGTAGGAGGAGGAGTTTCAGCTTCTAAGTCTTTTCAAACCCATACTTCATGTAAGGTTATAGTTTGAATTATGTCTCTGTTTCTGATTAATTTAATTTTTCTGATTTTACTGATTGATTTAATTATTTTTATTGGTTTTATTTCCTAAATACCTTTATTAAGCTTGGCCTTTAATGCAAACATTAACTTGGCTTTCAATAGAAATTCAGTTTCTAATTGTGTAGGCATATAAAAGGTTGCTTCCATCTGTGCTAGAGCAGTTGCCCATGAGTGTTGTTCCATTAAAGATAACAATGCCTTAAGAAAAAGCCTTATTTAGCAAATGCTATGGACCAAATTAGGATGACTGGTAGAAACTCTTGGCCCTCTCTCATTGTCACTGCTGATGAAGTGAATGTGAGTAACAGCATGAAAAACGCTGCAGTTCTCCATTATTAGTAAACCTGAAAGGTCTGTAGATAAGGTCTTATACCCTTGTCCTTTGTTTTCTCCAGAACACAGCAACCTGTCTATGGTATAATTCCATTTGCAAGGCTGAGCACATATTTTTCCACTCCAAAATTTGCATAACACCTGATCACTTAGAGCAGAAGAATGAACATCTGAGATTTCCACTTTGAATTATTTAGGAAGCTACCTTTACTCACTGAGTGTATAAGATGTCCCTAATGTGTCCCTAAGGTGTCCCTAAATGACTCAACTGGGTTAGATGTGAAAGAATTATCTTCTTGTCCCTTAAAAGGAGACCACAACATTAACTGGAAGGATCCAGTCACAGAATATTTGTACCCCTTAATTCTTCCAGGAATCATGGAACTGGCTTTGCTTAATAGAAGATCATGTGTATTGAAGGGGAAATTCCTTTTAGAATTGCACAGACATCAGATCAAAAGTTTGTACTGGCCAAAAATGCTGTTGCAGTTGACTAGGGTAGGCTGAACAATGGTGGCCAAAAAAACGCA
Organism: Megaceryle torquata; assembly: GCA_024611175.1. Lineage (NCBI taxonomy): Eukaryota > Metazoa > Chordata > Aves > Coraciiformes > Cerylidae > Megaceryle > Megaceryle torquata. The sequence continues at coordinate 92,995 of JANIJG010003461.1, forward strand.
TGTTCTGGAATAAATAATATGGTTGATGTGGCCAGAACTCAAATGCATGTATGTCAGGATTAATTCCTTGGTGGCCTCCAGCTATTTCCAGTTTGCACTGGCATAAACAATGTAGAAAATGAGGTTAACATTTGTGCCATCTACAGAGCAAGTACCGGTGCCAGTCCGAGTTGTGCAATTTTTTTTGTTTTTCCTATAGCTTGCCCAGGAGCACGGCTTCTTACAGAAGTTCTTCACCAGACTTGTCCATATGGCTTTAAGTGTTTTGTAATCAGTTATTTCCTATGTTTGCATTTCTGTATATTTCTATTTCGAATAATTTAGGAAGCCATCCAGTCTCCTTTGTTCAATGAGTGTATCAGGCCACCTGTAAGTCATGAGGACACGGAGGGTGAGAGTTCTTCTTCACCTCCCCCCCAAGATTATTTTGTGTTAAAAAGGTTTATTTCCTCCATTTGACAAGTTGGAAGCTGAGACACTAAATGACTTGGCCAAGGTCATACAGGAAATTTGGGATGGAGCACCAAACATGATTGCTACCGGTTTCCAAGTCAGCTCTTAAACCACTGGACATCTTTCTTAATTTCCAGTCTTTTCTGGCACCACTACCAACTGTCTGGTCCAATTCCTAAACCACATCGCACCTCTTTTTCCCTCCTTTTGTTAATTAATGCCAACCTCACAAGGTAATATACTGAAGAAATCAATAGGTACATAGTCATTTCCTCGGACAGTTTCACTTCTCTTTCAGTTCACAACTTGCCCACAAAAATAATTTATTCCTTGCTTGAAGCACTTAACTGAATCATTTCTGTTCAAAAATATCTTTTAGCACTTTGCTAAGCCTCAGACTGAACATCTTTGATCCACCCATTTCAAGATCAGATGGATGACAGAACCCAAATTTTAGATCCAAAAACACCCATGTTTTGGAGGTATAGTCAAAGCCCAAGCCTGGATTTGGCTCTTCACATAGTTACTTTGATCTGGCTTTGGATCTGAATGCTGTGTCCTGTGACATCTTCGTTTCTAGCACAAAATCTTGTGTTCCTATCTCTGTGAGAGCTCTGAGCCTTGATGAGTGCTTCAGTGCATCCTGCGTGGGAAATGACACCTACTGATCCTCTCAAACTTCATTAGGATGGTGTTTGCATGTAATGAGGATTTTTTAATGGTTATTTATTCTTTACCTGGAGGCCTAAAGAATTTGGTGTTTGGACAGAACTAGATGTGCAAGAAATCCCAGTGCTGCACCTCATTCCCATTGTGCTCTGCCTCTTGCCTGTTTTCCATGTGGAATGTGCAACTGCTCCCCACTTCCTAGAAACTGGGCTTGAGGATCTTAAAGGTCTCTTCCAACCAAAGCGATTCTATGAAATCAGATCACCACCACTCCTCCCCATTACTCTCCTGTCCCCACATGATGAGAACATTGCATGGTTTTTCCTCATAGTTTAGAAGGCCAGGGCAAGCTCAGTACTGTGGTCTTTTGTGCTAATAGCACTTTGGTGGCAGTTCACTCTTTCCAGGGAATTATTCTAGATTTATTCACCACAGAGCATCCAACCATAACAACTCAGTAATTTTAAGGCCTAAGGAAAAAATGTAACAAGATGTTCAAAATTTTTGGTTTGGGATAATTAGGAGTTGTTTATATCCTTATGCTGCTGATTATGTTGTCATATACCACCATTACTGGTGTCCTCAGGAACAGGATTATCTTTGCTTGGAAACAAAGCCTCTGTTTTAACCACTTAAATGCTGGTTAATGTAGCAGATAAATGGGAGGAAAAATACTCCCATGCTGTTACTGGATCTATCAGATGTTCAAAAATCATAATGATGAGGGTTGAACAAACAGATAGATGAAATGTACTCACTGTAAGTTTTAACATAAAACTCACGGGGCACTACAGTTCTTCTTTAGAGCATTTAGGGCAGAGTCTCCCCACTGTGCAGCAGAATGCAGCTCTTGCTCTTCCTGGGTTTGAAAATATCTTTCTGCACATTCAGATCATACCAGGCTTTCCAAGATGTATCTTTCCTGGCTTTTATACCCTCCAATTACTTCTGTATGAATCTGGAATTCATGTCTCTGGCTCGTGGTCTTTCCAGTGGCTCATTCGAAGTCCAGGGCTACCCATGAAGCCAGATGGATGCTTCTTGTAATGGAAATGTGTTGTATAAGGTGTGGGGCTTGACAGTATTACTTCTCCTCAGGTTCCCTCTGACAGTTGGACCTGGTATATCCTACTATCCCACTGGGAGGGATTGTACAGAACTGGGACTAAATGCTCATTACAGTACTTCCACACTTAAAAAGAAGTTAAAGTATAAATTATCTTTGCACTCATAAGACAAGACATTTTTAGATTTCCAGAGTGTCATAAGAAAGCTTTCCTGGGAACTTTTGGAGTTTTGTTGTATTGTTTTCTTGACTTTCTTTGTTTGTTTGATTTGTTTTGGATTTAATTGTTTGTTGGGCTTTTTTAGGCCCTATCAATAATATAATAAATTCAGATGTTTTGTACCAACTTCCAGCCTCTCTGAGGTCTTCCACAGTAATTTCCCTCTGCTTTCATGGGAACTGAGACTTGGAAAGCAGCATGCTAGATGCACTTTTGTTGAGAGAAAGCATTGCCTGCATCCAGAATTTTAATAACATCTAATTTAAAGTGCATCCTGATTTTTTTCTTTTTTTTTTTTTGGGTGGGGGTGGGGGGTGGGAATCTCAAAAAATTTAGAGAAAAATGAGCCTTTTTCTTATCTTGAACCTGCATGAATTAGTGTAAAGTGTTGATCTCTAAACTTGCAGTTTCTGAACCATAAAATCTGTTTATTTCACCCTATAAAAGAACATTTTAACTTATATGGCTATTTAAGTTTAAAAGCTATTAGAGAAGTAGTTGGGGAGGGGAGAAGCAGCAGCTTGAATCAGTAATTCAAGCTTGCAATACAATCTTCATCTGCTGCATAGCTTGCATAGAAATCCCCTTCAATGGGGATTTTCTGAGCCTGTAGCAGTCCCCCCATACAGGAAATATACGCACTGTGTATTTCCAACATTATCCATAATTGTAGTAAAGCTTGTAAAGCAACCCATTCCTTGTGTATTCCTGGTGTTTGGCAATAACTGGATATTCTAAAGTATGCATTTAAAGAAGGAAAAACATGATATGAGCTGGTAGAAACCAGCATCTGCAATAACTTTCCAAAGGCAGCTGGGGGGAAGGTTTTTATTAATATGCAGCAACAGCTTTGGTGGAAAACCTACCCACCCACCTACCTAGATATGGTTTCTCTTATACCTGAACTTCAGGTCTTTTTGTGTTTCCCTACAGATTGAAAGTTCTGGGGCCAAACTTGAATCTATCAAGTACCCCTTGGGTTGGCCGAACAAAGCTGCAATGCCCTCCGGAGAGAGACTGTGTGTGACGAGAAGGGACAGCTTTGTGCTGTAGACAGGGCAGGGATGGAAGGTCCTGCTGCAGCACCCTCCCTGCTGTGCTGTGCCTTGTTGCATCCCAAAGAGAGCAAAGAGTGGCTTGTGCTGCTTCAGATAAAAGGTGGGTGTTTGTCCTTGGTCCCAGGGTGGAACACAGGGAGGGAAGACTTCCTGCACAGGCTCTGGTGCTCATTTATGCACACAATGGCCATTTGCAAGCAGTAGTCTTGCTACAGCTGTTACCTGCAGTGAGAGGGAAGAGAGATTTTGGTTCTCTCTCTCTGAAATTGATAGAAAACTGTCAAGGCTTTGAGAGGCTGTGCTTTGCTTGAGCTGTGCAGGCCCTTTCTATCCTGACTATACCTGAACTTGCAGTGCCTTGCTAAAAATAGTTCAAAGTGTAACCATGAGTTCCCTGAATTGTGATCCTACCAGTTCTGTATTATTCGACTCACCATTCCTTTGGAAGTATTCATCCTTCCCCTCGTAAAACTTAAATCAGCTCATTCCTTGGTCCAAGAGCTGACATCATTATGATGTTACATCCTATGTAATGGTGTGAGACCTGGAAAAGCATTCATAGCAAAACCACGCGGTGAATTAAATTTGCAGTACCTCAGCCCTTGCTTGAAGTTTATTCTCCTTCCCACCCTCTGCATTTACTTGTACTTTTAAATCTGTGTGGTTCCTTAGAAATAACCCCCGGTACCACAGCAGTGCACTGCTGAGGATCTATCAAGGGTCTTTTTAATGTTCCCATTTTTCTTTCCATGATCCCATTTGTTTTACAATGTTTGTGAGAGCAGAAGTGATTGTTTTACCAAATTAAGCTAGTTTTCTTGCCAGGAACAGTGGCTAGGATCTTGTTGACAGATTTGGAAAAGATTATTCTTTCAATACATTTTAAGTGATTTTTTTAAGGATGTCTGCCATATACTGTTTCCAATCTCAGACCACATTTAACTGTTTAATATTATACAGTGACAGGGACAAATTAGCACCTTTCATTTTCCTATCAAAATTAACACATCCCAAGAAGACATTTCAAGAGCTACAGATCTCTTTATTTAGAAATAAATGTAGGAAACTACTTAAATATGTTGAACTGAAAATCTTGGCCCAAATAAGGCCTGAGAGTTTCTTACTGATTTCGGAGGCCTCAGAATTTTACCCATTTTCCTTATGTGTGTTTGGAGTTAGTTTTTTGTTCATGTGTCTTTTCAATGATGATTTTCTGTTGTGTTGTGTTTTGTTGGAAAGCTCTCTTCACAGTCTGCTCTGAACCCTGTGTCTCATCCTTTTGTCCAAGGGCTTCCTTCTTCCTTAGGGACATGAGAAAGGCTTTTTTGGTTTGTTTGTTTTTTTTTGTTTTTGTTTTTTATTTTTATTTTATTTCATTTATTTGGGATTTTTCCCCCCCCTTTTATGCATAACTTGGCCCCTGCGTTTGTTCAGTCTTCCATTTTCCTTTGAAGCATCTGGAATTGGCCACAGTTAGAAACAGGCTAATGGGCCGAGTGCATAGATGCTGCTGGTGGTAGTGAGAAACTCCTCAAGCTCCTGGCTGGCATGTTTTGCTCCCAGCCACAATGGCAGGGAAGACTGCAATTTGCTTTATTGTGGTGCCTCTTTCTAGTGAAGGACACAGCTTTCTCCCAAGGCACTGGTGGTATTCAAGGCTTTTAATCTTTTGTGCTAAAAGTCTGAAGCTCGTCATAAAGTATTGAAGGTTCCCAGATGCTTATGTTTAGGTGGATATTGGAGTTGAAGTTCTGAGTTTAGCATCATGATTGCTGTGATGGCAGGGATTGAGATGATCCAGGTAGTGCTTCTAGCTATATGTTGCCATGGTGTTGAGGGATGTGATGCTTTTAGGGGCATTTTTACTGTCACATGAAATGACTCTTTTGATCATTTGTGCTCATTGAAGCTTCTATGGAATGTAGGTACACGAAGATTCATATTCTTTCTCCCAGTTTTGGTCTGTGCATATATCTTGGGTTAGCAGAAGATAGAATCTGAGTCCAAGTCAATATGTCTGTGTATTTCACTTTTCTGTCTGGGAATATTAAGGCCAGATTCTCATTTATACTAAGCCCACTTGCAATATTCTGTCAACATAAAGATGCCTTAGCAGGAATGTAAATTAAATCCTCTTTATACTTTTAATAGTGTTTGTAGTTTCACTTGGCTGCAGTACAGGAATGACACATGTCTATACAAATGGCATTTGCCATCCTGTTGATGGATGCTAATACTCTGTGCCTCTACCCCCTAACTAAACTATGAATCTGCTGCAGTCTCAGCTTTCCAATCTCCTTAAAAAGTGCTATTTTCTTGAAACATCAACACCAGGATTTAAGATTAAAGTCACTTTTCTGTGATTCCTTCACCATGCCATGTCTGTGTGAATCTACTAAATGCCTAGTTTTGCAGTGCCCAAACAGATTATTCTTACCATGTATGTTGTTTAAACTGGGAAGGAATTTCTTCATCTCAGTGTATGCCTTGTATGATGCAGTGCACCTTTTTTTTTTTTTTTTATTTATTTTTTGTGTGTGTGAGATTAAGAAAATCTCTTGGGACAAAACCTGTATTATGGGTTCTTGGAGCAAGCACCTCACATATTTTACATTAAATTATCCCAACTTTTACATGTTCAGATCCATTTTTATTTCTAACCTTTAAAACCTTGTGTACCAGTGCCTCATCTTTCCAGTTGGTAGTAGTGCCCTAGCTAATCTTACAGGGATGCTGCAAGGATGAAGAATGTTCAAAAGCCCAGCAGTTTAAAGAGCAAAGAAATGATGGACTTGAAGTAGAAGACCTGTAGAGAAGCTGCATGTGAACTGTATAGATTTAGGAAAAAAAAAGTGAGTATTAGCATCTACTTAATACATTTCAGAGAAAACACCACTTTGGTAATGTCTGAAAGCACGCATAACCATTTTATTAGGTCTGTGGTTGTTTTCTGAGTGTAAGGTCTTGTGCTGAATTACCACAAGTTCAGCAATGCAGGGCTCAGAATGGTTATGAAAAAAAGCCTCCAAGAAGAATCTAAAATGAGGTTTTGCTTGGACTTTTTGTTTTTTAAATAAATGTTTAGTAAGTTATGACTCTGAAGTGAGTAGCCTTGAGACTGCCATAGAAAAAAACATAATGCTGTTCCCCCTCATGGTAATCTGGAGCTCTCCAGTGGTTTAAGCTTCCCATTCCTTTCTTTTCAAGGTCATGAGAACTTAGTCCAAAACCTGTTTGTGGTCTAGGACCAACTGTTATCTTGTGAGAGTCTCAGACCCTATTGATTTTAAGTAGAGAAAATGACACATGGATTGAATAAAGCATAACAAAATGTCTATAGCAAACTAAAATGGCAGTATTTGGAGCTGCTGAGGAGATTGAGATCTTGAAATAACTTATGTAGGGGAGAAAGCTTAAAGGGTTCAGTGCAGGTAAAATGTCATAAGACTTAGGAAATGCAAATATTTATAACATTCTGTTATTAAGTAAAGGGATTCTTAAAAATTAAGAGATGGATAGCCTCTTTATGTATTACAGAGAATGTGATGGCACTCTGCAAACCTGAGAGCATAACATATAGCATAATAGCATTTCTGCACAAAGCTCTTATCTCCTCTACACTCCTAAGTCCTCCCTAGATTCTTCCCCTAGAAAATGCTGCAATGCTTTCTATCCAGACCAGCTGTTCACCACGTTTCTTCTTCCAGTTCTCATCTGAAAGTCTATTTTTCCATGTTTCTAGATTCTAGTTTTGATAGGTGACTCTGGAGGAATTTTCTGAGTGACTGATGAGATAAAGCTACCCTTTTGGGGGGTGGCAGCTTGCAGGAGGAGCACTGTACAGTTGAACGGGGCTGTTAGAATTTAATCAGTTTGTTGCTGTCACCGAAGCTCAGCTGTCATGAGTTGTTGACTTACCACACTGCATTGCTATTTTCTGAAGGATAAAATAGTCCAAGCCCAAACAAACTGCTAATTCCAGAAGGAAGGCAGCCTCCGCTGACTATCAGTTGCCCTCCGCTGGGAAGAGGGGAGCTGCTCGCTAAGATAGAGGCTTCTCCTGAACCCTCATTAGTTCCTCACTTATTGTGGTCTGGCAGTGCCCGGGCTGCCGAGCTCGAGGCCGCTGACAGGGGCGGTGATGAAGTGTCTGCCGGAGCTGTACATGGCTGCGGGTCACTGCCTCGAAACGTGAGAACAAAATGGGGCCGAGCGCTAATGACTTTCAGGTGTGCTCGCCAGGGCCTGTCAGGACAGTCCAGGAATTAGCGCTTGGCACAGGGTGCAGCGGGCCCCCGGGCTGCCAAGTCAAACAGAAACGGGGCCTCCTGTCAATAAACAAGGGCAAAGTGAGCTCTTACTCGCGCTAGATTGTGTGGCGAACTCACGCGCCCCGAGCCTGTTGCACGTGGGCACACGCAGACACCCCCGCCGAGAGCAGTGAGGCTGAGATGGCTGTTACAGCAGGGATAGGCGGCGTGAGGGGAGCTCCCCAGCACCATTTCTCCTTTGCAGGCAAAGGGGGCGAGGCCCCTGCCTTTCTAGAGGCTGTCAAATCTACAAGAGCATTGCTCTTTTCTTTGTTTCCTTGCCCATGCAGATGCTTTCCTTGTAGGATGTCCTCTGTAGGACATTCCCATGCTTACCTTGTAGGATGCCCTTGTGTAGGACATTGTGTTACTGTGCTTACCTTGTTAGGGTATTGCCTTCCTTACCTTGGACATACCCTTCCTGATCTCTCCGGGTGAGTCCCCTTTCAGCCCACCACCACTTCTCCTATAGATTCCCAGCCCTCTCCAATACACACAAAGATTAAATTTCTGCTTTGGCCTGGATTATGTTTTCCAGACCAATATATTATGCCACCTTCACGCTTCCCTCCCTGCCCCATCTGGCTTCCATCCTACCCCCATAAAGATTATTAATATAGCCTGTTTCCCAACGATTTATTAGCAGGGGCCAAACTGGTGCCATTTCCCATTTTAGTAGAGAACTGAAAATAATCCTGAGGAGTATGCCCAGCTATAAAAATGTACTTACACTGTCATATTTGCAGTTTCAAACGTGCACCACTTGATAGTCTCAAAAGTGCTGTTTAATTGGGTTTTATGGGTTCTAATTAATTATACCATGTTAAAAAAAGACTTGTCCCATTACAGCTCTCTGTGGTTTACTCTGAAGAGCAATGTAATTTAGAGATAAATTGTCCTTCTCTATCCCCCTGCCCTCCCTTTTCCCGGCAAGTTTCAGACAGGTTTAATTCTCCTTTAAACCCAGGAAAGAGAAACTGGAGAGAAAGCTACATTTTGTTCAGGGGGCACAATTTTTCCCAGTATCCATAAACAGCTTTAAATGTGACTCGAAATGGTTCCACGTTCCTTCTGCTGAATCAGGCTGGTGAAAGTATGAATAATCCTGCAGCTTTCCAAAGCTCAGGTCTGTGGTAGCTGTGATTTTGCAGAGACTTGAACATGTTTGCAGCTTTATAATGCTGTGGGTTATTTCCTCTGATTACACAGAGGTAACAGGAAAGGAAGCTGAGCATGTCTGCAGGTTTTTTGCTGGATGAAGGTCTTAGATTGAGACTTCTCTCTATGACACTTACAAAAATACAGTGTTAAAGTTAAAATACTGCCTTTATGGCATTTTGGTGTGGCTAGCAGCAGAGGAAATCTCGCAAGTTAACTTTCTAGCCAGTCTTGCAGGATCACGAAGCCTGGATTATTCAGACAAATTCTAGAGCAATCTTCTGACTTTTAAATGCTTCCTGGAATAACTCTGAAAAATGAGCAGCCAAGCAGGTACACTTGTGGCTGTTTAAAATATATTCTTATATTACATCCATCACTGTAACAAATTGGGTCTCATGAGGCAAAGCATGAAATATAGTAGAACTGAAGCAGACAAACATTATATCTTATGGTCTATGACTTTATCTGGAGTCAGAGTATCAATTAATGAAAAAAGACAGGGCAAAGGAAACTCTTTAACTTGTCTTATATAGGCAAATGCTGCTTATTTCAGAAATGTCATGTCACACTTCAAAAAATGTAAAGCTTTGTGCATGATAGATACATCCAGAACTATACCACACAGCCTTAGGAAGGAAATATGGTCAATGTCCGAGGACACTGGTATTACTTTTAGCAGCAAAAGGTTACGATTCTTAATGTGACTGCATAGATGAGTGTTCACTGGATCAAAAAGTTTATTAGTCATGCTTCACTCATTTGCTTATTTTATAAAATAAATAACCAGCAAGTCCGTTGCTGGAAACTTGGAGCTTCCTGGGTGTCCAGATCAGTCTGCTTCATGCTCTGGAGCAGGAGCAGTAAGAGCTGCCAAAAAAAGAAAAAAAGAAAAAGTTAAAAAAGAACCACCACGGTCACACACATTACTCATCAATCTGAAAAGTAACAAGATTAATACTAAGAACTGTTTTTGTAAAGTAATCCTTCCCTGTAGTAAAATCTGTTAAAAGAAATTTTAGTGCATGTATCTAGTTAGTTACATTAACAATAACTAAAATCTGCAACATTTTTATGGAATGAGTTAGCAAAACAGAGCCCAAACCTGAATAAACCTGAAAATGTCTGTGCAGCATTTGGGTAAGTCCAAACGAACCTGAATATCTTGGTGGTTGTACAGTGTTTATGTTTGCTTTTACATAGCTTTACTGCCTCAGAAAGCCATTTATGGTGAGGAAACAATGTGAAACCTGCTCTTTGCATGCGATTTTCATCATCCAGAGTTTTAAATAAGTGGGATCTGCTCTTTTCATGCTATTCTGTCCCCATAAATTATTCCTGGAGCCATTAAAAGGGCTTGTGAAAAACACAGTAATAAATACCCCAAGCAGAAATACAAATTTTGCAAACTGCTCACACTGCTGTGGCAGCAGCTCTGTTGTTAATTTATTGAGCAAAACTGATGAGGGACCTCTATACCTGCTTTAGTGCTGCTGTGTGTGGAGCCTCATTTTATACTGCTGAAACCGATGCCAAAAATCCCATTGACTTTAATAACAGTATCGTGATGGCTCAAGAGCTGACTGAGTTACTCTGATTATTCCAGAGGAGCAGAGGAATAAGGAAAATGAAGGCAGAGAATAAATGCCAGCTGCAAAAGGATAGATCTAGCTCGTGTCACCTGTGGTAGCTCCCTGCCCCGGGTGGACTGTGCCTCTGGGCAGGAACGGAGAGCTTGTGTAACAGAGGCAACCTCTGCCAGGTCCTTTCTCCTGACACATCCCAGACCACAAGTATGGCCCCTACTTCTGAGGGAGAGAAGCAGCAGGGGCACGTGTGAGTCATGGCCCTCATGACAGGGGAATTCCTTGCTGGCTGCTGGCAGCTGCAGGCCTGAGCGGTTTCCACTGCCTGAGCATTACGGAAAGAGCTGTTCTCAGATGAGTATTTAATTCCAATTTCTCATCTCCCTTCAAAATAGAAGATCCTGACATAGGGTTTTCTTGACTGAACAGTTCTCATGCAGTTCTTCTGATAGGTCCTTTGTGAACCACAAGTCCAGGTTCACAGCAAGCCCTTGGGTATCCTTCAAAAGCATCTTAGTCAAGTTACGTTTTGCATTCTACTTGTCCCCTTGATAAAAAAACACAGAAGAAAAAGCTATCAGTGAAACAGCCAATCTGTCCAGATTTCCATGGCATTTAATGCCTGGTTAGCCCAAACCCTGGTTTCACCTTATGGAAGTAGCATGGACCTGCCCATGAGTGCTGTTACCTGTGCTGGGAGCCCATGGGGCTCTGCCTGCCAGTCACTGCATCCCTAGGGGAAACTCAGAACTGCTGTTCCTCATTTCACAGGTTAGTGGTGGTTCCTTTAGATTAAAAGGGTTCAGATTTGGGTCTCTTTTTTTTCCACAAGTGGATGAAATGAGTCAGGCCTGTGGATGAGGGGAAGAACAGGGCTCCACTCCTCACTCTGCTGTTTCTGAGTGGGAGAAGCAGTAAAAGTGTCTGGAAAACAAGCGATGCCTTCCCTGGTGTCATTGCATTGAAAATAACACATAGCATTTAATAAGTTTTTTATTACAAAATTCATATGCTACTACAGTGGTATTTTAGAAACAGCTGGTGATGTACCTGTAACTAGGAATGCTTGAATCTTTCCAGGCTTCTTTATTTCCTTGTAACTCTGTCAAACTCTGAACATTCTCATTGAAATTTCCCTTGCTGGTATCAGCTCTGCTTGATTTATTTAGAACAGTTTAAACCCAACACAAATAAAATTTCAAGGGGAATTTGAAAGTTTGAGGCAAGGGAGGCATAGGTGTTCTCCCGATTCAGAAAGAAATGAAATTACGGAATAGCTGAATTTCCTGCATGCTGGAAATTTGGAGAGCTGCCTCTATGTATTTCTTCAGCATTGAACGTTAGAAAATAATTCACCCTGATTCACCTGAGCACTTACATCTTGATTTCCTGAGACAGAAAGACACAGGCAAAGTGCTGAACTGAAACCTAGAGGCAGGTTTTGATTACCTTTTAACTTGAAAACTTTAATCATTTGGGCTTAGTATTCCATTCCAGGTACTTTTTTTGAGTTTGGAGAAAATTTCAGCTGATTATGACTTGGGAACGAGAACATAAATACATATACATTTATATGCTTGCAACATTTTTAGCCCTTTTTTTTTTTTTCTTATATATGTATATATAAACATCTATAAAAAATATCTTTTTACATACACATATATATAATGGAGACAGTGTTCTTCTTGAAAAGCTCGTTATTTAGAAAAGGGTGTTGGGAAATCATGAAATTAAGGTTTCCTGTGTAGTGTTTATTTGCTTCCTTTTGTACATGTGCTTGGTATAGTCTTCAATTACATGACCATGTACCTATATTTAGGCAGAGGACCCTGGTCTCATTCGGCTCAGAAGATGGAGCAGCTCAGGAGATGAGTCATGGCTGGGTAAAGGAGGAAGCTGGTGTCTGATGGACTTTGCTTGTATTTGGTATGGAAACTGGGAGAAGTGTAGTAAGAGGCAGAGGACTGAGAAGAAAAGGGGGTATCTCATGGCTAGGGCATCTGAATATTGCAAAACTCTCAGCTAGTCTTCGAGAAGTCATTTTAAGCTAAATTCTTCCCAACTGACTGTTAATTTTCTTTTGTTTTCTGTGTTCCCATTTGCAGAATACATTGTCAGTGGTATTTCTCCCGACATATGATGCTGTACGACGTTAAACATCCTGAGGAATCAATTCCCAGACATCTCAGTTTGGGTACCCAATGTTAGCAGAATGTTTTGACCTGAATCTCTTTGTGTTTCAGTTTCCCATCTGTTAAACAGGAATAATAATATCCTCTCATCTTACAGGGTGTTGTTAGAAGAAATTAACGTTGTGAAACACTCATATGTCATACTGATAAGAGCCCTAGAAAAACTCATAAGAAAATTAGCTATTGTGTCTTCCAAGCAGGTTTTGAATAGTATGTGGCAAATAAGGCCTCAAGCCACACACTGAATAATGACATTGTAACAAAATATTGAATAGCTGCTTATTAAGTGAGGACTGTCCATCCTGAGGTAGAATCTGGTGAAAAACAAAGTGTGATCCTCTATTTAAAGGGTGAATCATAATGCAGATGGATCAGATTTTATGGTTAACTTTAGTTCTGACATTTTGATCACTTGGTTTGGCAGATATAACTGGTGCATGTGCAAAAGGATACCTCAGCCTAAAAAGAAACAAAATCTGAGTTCCAAAATGCTTGTTGTTCAAACAAATACGCTGGATCTCAATTCTTTTTTCTGTAGATGAGACTCTTCTTGGTGCCTCTTGGGTTCTGGAGAAGAAAGGATATTGCAGCTTAAACTATATGGGAAACAGTTTTCACAAAAATGGTAAACTGTAGCATGTTGCCTTTCCTGTGTTTTTAAAGGATGAGAAAAGCTTTTCATTTGGGAAAGCTGCTGGTGGTTATAGTTTTGAAATTAGTACCTGGATTCTTGCACACACCTGGATGGGCTCCTGTAAAATTCACATGGGGTATTACAGTACATTCTGTTATTAACACTTCTTCCAGCAATTTGTGGAAGACAAAACTCCTAGATTCTGTAGCAATCAAGAATATAGCTTTCACAGAGCTAGGAACACTACTTATTAAAGATAGAAAAATATTTTGTCACAAGAACAAATGGGTATTAATTGGCTATGAATAAATTCAGTCTGGAAAATAAGTGAAGTTTTTTAGCCACCACAGCAGCAGGGCTCCTGAGTGGCTTCCCGCTGGGAAGAAATACGGATTCCTCACATGGTGTCTGATGAAAATACAGAAAGGGGTTGCAGACCTGAAGTTCTGTATGAGAGCAGATTTGGCTTAAGAATGTCAGAAATCTTTTTTCTAGTCACAGATCTGCCATTTGCTATTCCTAAAACCAGCCCTCACAAAGCTAGTACTCACCTTCCCCATTTCACACGTGGAGAATCTGACTCCTAGAGGGATAAAAGGATAAATCCAATCTCCTCAACTTTATTAATGAGGACTTATTAGCAGAGCAAGGAATTGGAAAGGCATCTTTTCAAATGAGACAGATCCTAGTTATGACACAGTAAAGCACTCTGCCTGCTTGTGCCCCTTTACAAACCCTTCTTTGCCCTCTGAACATCTGTGGAACCAGGGCCCAGCATCATGCAGCAATGGGGTGCTGTCTGTACCTGCAGTGTTCATGCTCCTTCCTTTCTGAGAAAGGATCTTTTGCAGCCACAAAGAAGAGAGGAACAATTCCAAGTCCCTCTGCAAATCACTGGAAGCAAAACATAGCTATCCCTGCACCTTGCGAGTGGTCTAAAGCATGTCTGATTGCTTAGCCATCAGCAGGAGGCAGCTTAGGGTGAATCATTCCTGCTGGTTTGCCCCTATTAAGATCCAGCAATACCTTGATGTTTCCTCACTGGCAATAATTTGCAGGATTAAATACTTCAAGCCACTCTAAAATTAGTTCCAGGAGGCATTTTGCGCTTTCATTTCAGAGCTCTCATGAGCTTTTCCTACTTTGTAAGTCTGCTACAGCTAATTACTGATGGTTACAGTGCTCTAAAAGATTTCAAATGTCTGTCTTTTCCACTAGTCTAAAGACCCAAGTGGGGTTACTGGGTAGAACGTGTACCAGGAGTGTTTGCCAGGCAGCATAACTAGCTCAGACAGCTTCATGAGATAGGCAAATAAACCACTGCAGACAAAATTACCTTTGTCCAGCACCTTCATCCAAGATTCAAAGCAAACTTATTTTTGAGACTTTAAAAACACCTCAGAAACCCCTTGAAAGAAATATTTTTATATATTGAACCCTCTACATCTGTCTGCATCTCTGTTAGAGAGGTTGTAGCATCACAGCAGATGGGACATTTTCAATGGGCTCAACTTCAGTGCTGTGGTTTAAGAGTTTGCAAGGAATATTTCTTATTTTATTATGAAAACCCCTGTATTGAGTGATGCTACTGTCTGTTCTATGCAGACATGTAGCTATCAGAGCCATAGGGAGAAAAATTTTGGGAGAAGGGAGAAATCTTATCACATCAGCAAAGTAGTACAGCTCAAGGACAGCTGGGGGCCCTCGGTGCAGAAATCGGAAATCCACTGGCAGCGGGATCCCTTTCTTGAAGATACAGTTCACTCTGCTCAGTGTTTCTGGCCACCTTTATTGGCCCATGCTGACTATGGCCATACCGTGATCCTTTCTATTTTTTCCCCACCCTTTCCTGGCCCCTCTGAGATGATTCACTTTCTGAACATATGCATGTGTCATTTATAAAAAGCCTTACTCTCCTGACCCCAGCAGAAATCCAGAGGGGTTTGTTTCCTTGCTTAAGATTTCACAAGCTGATTTTTTTTTTCACCTGGCACCATGCCCAAAAGAAATTATCTCTGTCTCATACTTCCCAGGGTCATCATTGTTCTTGGCGTCTTGTAAAACCTGCTTGCCCATTGCTTCCGAGGCATCAAGGCAGGCACAGGTTCATCCACCAGTTCCCAGATGTGCTTTTTTGGGTTTGGTATCTGAGTTGTTAAACTCATGACAATTTGAAAACCATTGCATGCATCTCAGTACCAGTAGCAAATCACAGAATTATAGAATGGTTTGTGTTCAAAGGGACCTTAAAGATTATCTAGTTCTAACCCCACTGCCATGGCAGGGACACCTTCTACTAGATCAAGATGCTCCAAGCCTTGTCCAACCTGGCCTTGAACACTTCTGGGGATATTATTACTCTTTGAGCCATCACTGAACAAATTGAAATTGTTCCCTCATTTACTCTGAAAGATGTCCATCATCTTCAGGTAGATACTCAGTGAAGCTGTCCACCACTGTTATCCATTGTTTCTTGTAGAAAAAGAAGCTCACCAGCCATTGCTGTGAACCTCCAGCACAGCATCACAGTAGCTGAAGTTGTATTTTTCAAATATAGTGATCTAACATGAATCTTCTAAGTTGTAAATACCAAGACCCTGATCCTAGTCCAACAGCAGGACTTAGTTGCTTCAACATCATTTTCAGTGTTTACACTTGGGCGTGATGTTTGAAAACTCTGTTCTACAACTGAGACCCAACTTCCTTTGAAGTTAATGGGAATTTCAGCTTTGACTTCCACAGCAGCAGGGTTGGGCTCTTTGTTCTTTTGTCTAGTGCAATTTGTGAGTAATTGCTGCGATCCGAGTGACGGGCTGGATTTTTCTAGCTTGTTTCCAAACTGTGCTCCTTCCGAGACCAGGCGCCTCTTCTGCCTCTCCCAAAACAAAATGCTGGAGGATCATGGATAGAGGAAATCCGTTCATACTGAGTAAACAGCTCATAAGGGTAGGCCAGCAGGATTCATTCATGCTCATTCAGCTCAGGCTGGTTTGATTCCAGTTGGAGCACTCTCTTCATTACAGGCCCCCTGGGGAATGTTAATCTGTACAGTATAAACATTTATAAACATCTACTAAATCATTACACTTCAGCTGCCCCATAAACACTCCTGAATGCTTTCCTTAGGCAGCATTGGTTGGGTAACGTGTGGCTTTTTGGAATGAGGTTACGGGTGTTTGGCGCTGGTAGAAATATGGGGAGAGGGCACGAGAGGTTAAATAACATTGTTTAAGCTCCACGACTTACTTAGGATAAAGACAGAAGCTGTTTGTGAAGAATTAAAATGGGTCTAGCTGGTAGATGTTGAGGAAAAGCCCAGGTTGTAGAGGGACTAAGACAGCCTTCCAGCTTTGTACGCTGGGTTTTTAGTGGTACCATTGCCGTGAATATCCAAAAATGCACTTACCACCAGTCTACTTGACATTTCTGGACCCAGGCAATGCATCGATATTCATCTGTGACTGCAACACTAGCTCCCTCTGAAAGAACTGCCTGATGCAAGGAAAAACTGTAGATATAACTTCTAAAAACTGAGCCAGAACTAACATAACCCACAGAACTGGATTCAGCTGCACCAGAGGTCCAGGGCTTATTTGGTTTTGCTGATACATACAAGCACATTTATGAACCAAAATGATCGTGTGTGTATATCTATCTCTCTGTGAAGTGTAACTAAGCAGGTTTGAATGCACACCTAACAAAGCAGGAAAGTTGAACTTCTCCATTCTTGGATGGTATCTGCTCCCTTGCCTGAAGGTGCCAGCATGAATGGGCCTTACCACAACTGGAGTCATAGGACCTCCATAGCTAGCTCTAGAAGATATGTGACTATAGAAGCAGTAAGTAAAAAACCCAACCAAATAACCAACTCTCATGACATAGTCTAAAATGGGTGAAGGAAAATTCCCTCCATTATTAGTATATTTGTTTGTTTGCAGGGGTTTTGAAGAGCTAGGAACTGATAGAGATGTCAGTAATTACCGCAAGGTTTGGGCATGAGTAATGTAACCTGAGCAGGAGTTAAACATGTATGTGAGAAATGTGTTTACTTGACAGTCTGATGAATAGATAACTTGATTTCTAAAAAGCATTTCAGGAAAAATTCTTTAATTTGCTGTGATTTTATCCTATCTTACATTTGAGCCAATGTGTGTGACTTAAACTTCTGCTTTACTTGTGCATGTATCAGGTATGTGGCTGGACATAACCAGGAGCCTCCTTTTCCATCTCCTCTTTCTCTGGGATTTATAGCACAGAGGCACTGCCTTCCAGCTACAACCACACCTATTTGTGAAACAAGGGCAGAAAAAAACCCAGATTTTTTCCAAAGTGGATCTGGATGCAGAATAGAGGCGAGCCCGAGAACAGAAATTCTTCCTGACAGACACTGAGCCATGGCTGCATCTCTCCTGGCCCAGCCTCTCAGCGCTGTCATTGCTGAAATTAACAGCTGGAGTGAGAACCTGCAAATGGAATAGCTCTAAAATCCTTTGGAACATCTTGAGGCCATGGGGCAGTAGGCTGTGTGGTCTCCAGACCACGTTGCAGTCTGTCCAGCCCTGCTTGGACACCAGCATCAGCCCAAAAGGCCAGGCCTGATGTGCTTTCACCTGTGGTACCTTGTAAGAAAATGGGGAAAATGAATATTGATTTTACTGCTCATGTTTACCAAAAACTCCAAAACCATGAAATCAACCCAGATAGTCACAGGCTAAAAGTAGCTTTACCATATCTGTATTCTCCAGTTTTCAAATCTCCTTTGTGTGTGTGTGTGTGTGTGTGTGTATAAAGTCTGTAGTGGAGGGTGATTTTTCCATAGCTTTTTTGTGGCATGTAGTAAGGTGAGTAATTTAAAGTCTGTTCCGTATGGTCAAGGATCCAGCTAAAGAAAAGTTAAACGTTATTAGTTCCAAAATAATTACACTTATTAGCTTCAATTGGTCTTTTAATATCCATCTTAAAGGGTCAATAAATGAGTTTGCCTAGAGGTAAACCAGTTGTTATCATGTGTAGGGTTATGGTCACAGCTGGAGGGCACCAGCAGGGACAGGCTGTCTGTCTGCCTGTGTAGGAGATTTTAGTCTCTAGAGTCCTTGTTCTATTAATTTTACAGTACCTTAAATTCATATTGTAATTATGAGAAATAAGCAGAGAGAGAGAGAGAGTTCCTTTTAATAGGAAATAGGTTTAAAAAAATCTGGAGCCTATTACCCCACTAAATTCTAATTCTATTACAGCTGAACTTTTTATCTCAGTACACCGCAAATAAATTTAGACCGAGGTAGCTTGGATAGATGTTTCCTGACTTGACAACACGAACCTGTGGACAGGAGAGAGAAGAGAGCAGAGCAACCAGCGTGAAGCTTTGGGAGTGTCAGATGTTGAATTTTAATTTTTAATTTTTAATCTTTAAATGCCTAGGCTGAAATTTGGTGTCTTAATTCAAAAGCCAAAGTAAATTTAGTGGTCTCATACAAGCCCCTAGTGGACATCACTTACCCAGTTGAAGAGATCACCATATGTTTAAACACGATGAGGTCTTTGATTAGAAAGTGAAGCTTGGAAAAGTCTTTGTTAGGGGGACTGGGAGACAAGGAAACGTTGAAAAATAAAGGCTTTGTGGGATGTACATCATCCCACAGCTGGTTGTGGGGAGCCCAAAGCTACAAAAGTGATAGAATTTGCCTGTTGACTTGATGACCATTGACTGAAATTTGCTCAAAGCCGGAAATTGTGTTATTTGAGGACTTCAACTGAAGTGTACACTCACGTGACATTGTTAATACAATTAATACATTGTGAATAAAGACACTTTTCTGTTAAAAAGCATTAACAAGAGAGGACTGCAAGCAACACTTTATAGGGGAAGCCTTCAGACTTGAGTCAAGAACTCAAGACATTTTGTAAGCACAAGGGTGGTGTTTGACCCTTCCCTTCCCAGTGATCAGGACCACCAGTTGCAGCGTCCCTGAGTGGTCGCAGGCAACATCCAGACACTTAAGAAGGCTGCTGTAATCTAAGCTCCTTTAGAGGCATTTGATATTAGCATGAGGTGATCTACTGCAGCCTTTGCTCCTATTTCTTCTTATCTCTGAGGGCTGGGATAGCGATGGTGGTGGTGAAAGGGGAGGCAAGAGTGGAGAATTGAAACTGTAGCTTCTATCAGAGCTTTACAAGGAGGACATCTGAAGGTCCTTCCTGGGACCCTACTCATCTGAGCCTTCCTTCTGCCATCCACTTTGTTTTGTGTCTCTCCTTTTCGTAGAATCAACTGCTCCTGAAGAGACACCTGTTCAGCAGCAGCCCAAGAAGTGACATTCATTAGGATGAGTCTCTCTCACCCCTCGATGAAAGCACTGACCATTTAGAGGAGGACTGAACAGCAGCTGCTTCAGAACAGTGTGTATCTGGCCCCTGCTTCAGTATGGATGTGAGAAGGTATTATGTATAAACCTTGTGCTTGCTCTTTCTAGCTGTGAGGAAGAGGAGGGGCTGTACTGATCTCAGGTCAGGGATGGGACACCTTCTGTTCCCTCAGCATTTCTCAAGAGCTGTCCCAGTACAGCCATGCAGTCTCTGGGGGGGAAATGGGTGCCCTGTGGAGCCACTCCTGCCCTCTGCTTCTCTTCCTTTACAGTCTCTTGGATTTCCCTCCACCAGCCTTGTCCTTATGAACATACCTACTCTGCGCTTCCTTCCCTCCAGTCATTCCTGTTCCCGATCCAGTGAACTGAGTCACAGTTTTGGGCTGTGTCTGCACCATGGCAAATGTCACTGCATTGCTCACAGCTCTGCTGCCAAGGGGCACGCACACACTTTGCTTCCAAGGATTGCTCCAAGGAGGGTTTGCAGGCAGGAACTTGTGTGGAGACAGGTTTTTTTTCTTAAATGGAAATACTAGAAAATGCTCACAGAAGGCACTTTCGTATTCCCAGGGGAGCATCTGTCCCCGTATAGCTGATCCCTTCTAATTAAGGAGCCCAAACATCAGGTTTTTATCCAGAAAAGCCAGCTTCCATTTTGCCAATCCTCCTTTCTCCAATCTTGCCTGCAAAGTGGAGAGTGGGAGTGTGTTTCCCAAAAGATATTAGCCAGATCATTTCAAATAGTGCATGGGCACATGGAAAATTAAAGTTCCTTCATGAACAACTAGAAACTGGGAAAAGAGGCAAGGTCAGCTGAAGAAAGCCTTAGAATTTTGTTCCTGCTGAGGAGATAGATAAGCTGTACATAGTCCTTAGGCTGACCTGGTGCATGAAAACAAATCCTGCAGCCAGCTGTAGAGATAAGCACAGCTTCGGAGTTCCCTGGACAGTGTTTTCCAACACTGATGTAGAGTCCAACCCAGGGACTTCAAGCAAATGAGCAGATTTGGCTGTGGAAACAGTTTTGCTTCCTCTTTTCCTTGCAGAACAAGTTTGGGCAGAGGGAAAACTTTACTCCTGAAGTGTGATTTTGTTAAGTTATTGTGTCTGTATCTCAGCCTTTAGCAAATGGTATGCAGTAAAACATGAGCGTGACACCTTGTCCAACTTTACCCCTGCTTTTTTATGGCTGTGCTTTTAGGGGCAGCCAGAATTGTGTTTGGCACGGTCACATGAAGGATGCAGCTCTCTCAAAATTAGTCCCTTATAGCCTAAGCTTGTCCCTATCACAAAATCCATAATGTGTTTAGCCCAAAGTAGGTGGAATACTTAATGCAGGGAAGGGATTAATTGTACAAACCTCTGGCTTCTAGAAATCTCCTTTCTCTTGGCTGCAGTGGATGTGTTTTGGAGAGAGGGACAAGGGGAAGGGAGTGTGAAGAATGCTTTTGCCAAAGTAATATATGTTCCGTAGCTTTTTCCAAAGGTGTCAGTTCAGAATCATTCCTTAACAAGAAATTTGTAAAGGATTTGATCCAAAAGCTACTTGTCAGTGGGAGTTTTGCCTGTTGATTGTACTGGGGTTTGGATTGGGCCCTAAATCCTACAGCTGTGCCTATTAATAATTAAGTAAAAAGGGTTGGCAAAGTTTTTCATCCACTGTAAACAAACATGTTTCCACTATGAAGTGCATTTAATGGAGTTTTGCAGCATTGGTCTCCCGGGCAAGCATATTAGTCTCTGCTTCCCCTCCCTGTGCTAATGGCCCCAGCCAGGAGGGGGGCTGGTTTTTATCCACATTGAGTGGAGAGGCATAAATTGGCATTCCATATCATCATAAAAAAAAATTCCCGGCAATTATTAAAAGATTCTTATCTCTTGCTCCCTACATGGATAATGAGATCCCTCTCTGCTGGACTGAGACAGCCTGTCTCTCAGCTCACTTAATGAAATGGACCCAAGTTTGCAAATTAGCATAGCCCTGACTCCAAACGTAACCTCTTGTTGTCTAGTTGTACATCAAGGCCCCTGGCTTATGTCTTTTCTTATTAACACCCCGTAATCATGTCAACCCTCTTTAGTTTTCATTTCCTGTTTCCTTTTACAAATTCACTTTTGAGTTTTGAGCACGCTGTTGGATGCCTTTGGATGAGCTGGGATTTTATTTTTGTCTCATTTTTAACATTATTGAAGTATAAGTTTATCTGTGGGTACTGGTGGAAAACCAGAATATGGTTTTCCTGTCTTATTTCTGCTGGTGGTTTGCCGTGTGATCTTAAAGCGACTCCTTTTGTATGTCTGTGTTCATTTCCCTTCCACTTTCTGATTTTTTTTTTTATTTTAGACTGTAAGATCTCAGGGGCAGAGAATTTGTCTTGCCTTCTATTTGGTCAGTGTCTTGCAGAGTGCATTTTTGTTTCTGTGAGGGTATCTGTGTAATAGATTATTAGTAATAATGAGGCACAACGATATTGTACTTTAGAAAACACAGTATGCTAGAGGCTTTCCAAGAAGTCAAGAAGGATGAACCCTTTGAAACTCTTTTTCCTTCTCTCTCCCCTGATGGGAAAATTCATTGTTGGGCCTTTAGAGAAATAAATCAAAGCAACCAAAAGAAGTGAATCATGATTTCTTCTGCCCATGTGTAGCTGACCCAGTCTGTCTTTGATAAGGCAGTGCCCTTACACTTTATCCACTACCCTGCTAATTATCCTTCACTTTCATGAGCACTAAAATCCACTCACACATTAGAATAAAAAAAGAAATAGGGAAGTGATTAGTTGTGTACAGATAAGAGGCAGCCCACACTGTTAGCTGGATAATAACATTTTTCTAAGATTTCTTTTTTTTTTTCTAGAATTCATTTTCTCTCACTTATATCCATTGCCATAAGAAATACTTACAATTTGTTACACAAAAGATAACTCTTCAATGCAAAGCTTTATGTCTTTAAAAGATTTATTCCTTTATCAAGTATTAATTTAAGTAGAGGTGCTTTGTAGGTAAGGCAGTGACACCAGTGGTAGGCTACAGGGCAGCAGATTTATTAATTTAATAGGTTTATCCATTTTACAGCTTGGATAATCATATTTCACTAAACTGGTACACAAGGAGGCCTCAGCCCATCTGACAGCTTTATTCTTGTGTAAGTTAACAAGCACATTTTGTACTCATGACCTTGTGAATTGTAAAAGTGCGAGGAGCTAGAGAGGAATGACAGACCAAATCCAAGAAACGTGTTAGCATTTCAGTTTTCCTGAGCGAGATTTATAAAGGGAGCACTGAGGAATCTCAGCTGCAAATACAACTGAAACATTTCTTAATTCCTTTGGATTGAGAAAATGTGCAGTATAAAAAAAATTAAAATATATATATATAATGGAATGTTATATATAGTGGAATGTTAACTTAAAAGTATGGATCTCATTGTTTATTGAAGAAAGCAGTTTAACAAGAGAATTTTTCCCCCGACAATAGAGGAGTTGTTCTTGATCTGGGACAACTAGAAAAGAATTGAGCTGGTTTTGACTAAGGTAAATGTGTTTGGTACATAGTTGTGTTCACTCCTTGTGACACTCTGTGCTTGCTATGGCCGCTAAATTCCCTCTGTGTTTAAAATTCTTCAAATTGGCTGAGAATGAGATTAAACAAAGAATGGAGCTAGGCTTTTAAAAATGCCTAGTTAAAAGCCATTTTATAGTTAAAAGCCTCATATATACATGTGTCATTTTAAAGAATCTCTTGTTTACTATATAGGAAGAAAAGAAAGCATGCACTTCTTTAGGCTTGTTTGGGGCTTTTTCTTATTGAAACTGTTGGGAGAAAAAGAAAATATTTTCCTATTTGTGTAGAAGTTTGCAATTAGATCTGGACTGTTTGACTGAAACATGTTTCAGTTTCTTGTTGAAAAGATGATATGTTCAGGAAGAAGATGTTTCCTGTACAAAATACATTCAACTGAGACCTAATTTCTCTTCAGAAAATGTAACATAAAAGTAGGGGCTAAACCTACTCTGTCTTTTCAATAAAAACAAAAGCTGAGCTACTTACACTGTACTAACTGCAAACTTCAAACAAAAGAACCAATACCTTGGACCTGGTTGTAAAATGGTTCATTTAGCAACACTGGACGAACTGAAAGAATTGTAGACCTTGGGGATTTATTTTCATTTATATTCAAACTCCTTTACACCATTCTTGACCCATGAAAAGGATATTTTGTGCAAATCAGAGTTAGGCCATGAAGACAGGAATTTCAAAGGCTTGGATATTAGTTGAACATGACAGGCCAGTACTGAGAGATACAATGTACTTTTAATTTACTTTCCTCTAGACCCCTCACTTTCTGCATGTCACTTATTTTTGACAGCAGGCAGTGACTTTTTAGCTCTTCCTAGCAGGTGTCACGATCTCTCATTTAGAACATTGAGCAAAGTCGAATGCTTTGTCCAGTGCTTGAGTATGTGCAGGAAATGCCACACTGGGATGTGCAAGCAGAGAGCTGCCTGAGCCCAGGTGTCACATGCTGCTTGATAAACTCTCTCGCACAGCTCCGGTGGGTAGCGGTGTTTGCAGAGCCACTGTTTTGTCTTGTTTGGAAAACTTCATGTTTTCTTCCAGTTGCTTGTACTTTCTGGTTCCTACACAGCAATGGTGTTTGGGTTCAAAATGTTGTGTTGAGGGTGTTTTCCTGTGCTGGCAGGGGGGTTGGACTCGATGATCTCCAGAGGTCCCTTCCAACCCCTACCATTCTGTGATTCTATGATATTTATGTTTGCAAGAGAACTCATTGTTAAAGTAAATATTATTAATCATGTTACATTTTTAGCTGCTATATTTACAACAACAACATCTGAACTTTCACCCTGAAGAATACAAACAAGTGTCATGCAGGGAAGGCATTTCTCTTCTATAGCTTATTGCTAGAAATTTAATGTTATTGCCTGGTCTGGTGTAGGAAAAAAGACATCACGTGAATCTCCTGTTTGGTCCTTTTTACATTTGCATGGCCTGAGATTCTTACCATATCACACCATTGACTGTGTTCCCTGTTGTTCTGGCTGGACTGCTCTGAGATGTTCCTGGCTCATCAGAGGTTGGGTTCTTTGGGATCCTGTGCTCCTGTGAATCACTTTCCCAAGCTGGAAGGCTGTGAACTGGGGTAGTGTTTCCAAAGTGTTGTCATGTAAATGAAACTCCTATTTCATTTCCTGTCATATGAGGGACACAAAGGTGTCCAGGTGTGTTAGAGGTTGCCGTAGCTCATCGTACCATAAAAATGGCAAAAAAGGAACTTCTTGTTCCTTCTAGCTTAGTCCCACCAGGCTCTGGAGGCTATGATTGTTCCCTTTTCTCTTCAGAAGGGAGGAACTTTGTTCCCAGGAACATGCTCAATCACAGGGATGTTTTATAGTTGGCTGTGGATGCATTACTGGTTGGGATCCCTAATTATTATCAATTTGCAGATTGCCTTGAATGTCTTATTAAGATTCCTCTGGAATGATTGATCATAATCAAAAAATTAATCACCAATCAGCCTTGGCAATTAACATTAGCAAGTCTATTTGCATATAGCTGATAATTTATGCTGCTGCTGGAAGAAGGGACTTTTGCTGAATATTATTGATTAGGGGAGAAAAGCCAGATGCTTCTATCATTGGGACATTGGGCTTTATTAGATAGGGCTGGTAACGTGTAAGAAATGGAAGGGCATTCCTGCAGTCTGCTCTAATGTGACCATCTTCAGGTGTCTAAAAAGGAACTTCTTCAATGCATCCACTGAAATTTCTTAAGTACTGAAAAGTGGGATGTTGCACTTTAAAGAAGCAGTGACTTTTGACTCTTATTTACTGCAGGTGTGTTAAATATCAGTTATGAGTAAAATGCTTAGAGTGTCAGCTTAGACTCTGAGATTTACATTGCAAGAAGTTGCTTAATAGATATAATTATTTGCTATTAAGAATAAAGAATTTGCAGGCTTGTGATTAATTTGACTAATAGTGCCACTTAAACTATGAAGAATTGCATAAGAAAGTCCTGGAAGTGTTGACAATAGTCCACAATTTTCAGTGAGTACATTTTGTTTAATGAATTTATAATCTTTCTTCATATTTTTTTCCTCTTTAAACTGATATTTGTATGAATGCATTTGTAGAGAAAGGTTTATTGTCCCTGTCCTCAACACTGATTTTTGTCTTCCAATTGTCTTTAAACTTCTTACCGGATCTGTTTAAAATGCTATAAGTCTGGTCACATATTATGGTATTTATAATCTTTTTTTGTACCATAGCCTTTGGTTGTGCTTCTGCACTCTTCAATCTCTCTCACACCTGGTGTTGTCACTGCAGCTACATGAAAATGCATTGTCTGCTATCATAAATTCAGATTTGGCTCTCATTCACAGCTGCCGAAAGATTAGGAACAAGTTCATCTAAGCCAATAAGCAAAATGATAACAGTTTATCCTCTTTAGCCATTGCAGCCCTAGAAAAGATAGTGGAATTAAATCTATTTCCACTAAGCAGAGATGGTCAGCATTTGAAGTGATAGAATCGTATTGAAAACAAAGGCCAACAAAACCAAATTCAAAAGATGCTTTCATTTAAAATTTTACATTTTTGATCAATTTTAATTTTCAGTTGTAGCTTTATTGCAAGCTAGAAATCTTTGTAGTTGATATAGGATTTTAAAAGAGCCTCTTGTATTGCATCTCCAAAAGCCTGTGCTGATTTTAAGACTAAGAAGTGCTCTCTTTAAAACACGAGTAAACCATGGAACACTGTTTTTAGCACAGCTAGAATGGTTTATTCTCTGATGTCAGCTCTGTGTTTATCACAATCTTTCTTGAACTAAAGGGGTTCTGATTTATCTGTGTGTATACACTAATCTGTTTTGCAGGCTTTGAATGCCTACATCCTTAATATCATGAATGTAGTTCTGAAAAGACTTCATTTTCCTCCCATTAATGAATTCTACAGTTGTTTTGAAATGGGAACAGAATCAGACCCCAGGTGCTGTACAATGATCATACCCCAATTCCAACACAACAATGGTATTAAAGAAGCCTGAAATGTTATTCCTTTTTCTTTCAGTGAGTGTTAAGTGATCTGAAAAGAGACTGTCCTCAAATCCCAGCTATACTATTTGAGATCTTGGATTAACCAGTTATAACATCTGGCTGTTGCTGAAGTTAGTTGGTAACCATGAGATCTTGTCACTGCAAAGTTCAGAGGTTAATTGAAATCAGAGAGGCATAACCCATTCAATTGTCCCGTTAATTACGCCCGGCTCCCAGCTCCCCCCTCCACCCTCCCATAAGCATCAGCAGCTGACCACTCGCTGCCAACCGAGGGAGAAATCCGCTGCTGGCCTCCTGTCATTCCGCTTGATGGCTGGGAGATGTTTAACGGCTGAGTCACTGAAGCTGATAAAAAATGCCTGCAACAGGGGAAAGGGGTATGTGCATGAGAAGAGGGAGTTGGTGACATCCCCATACATCATCCCCCAGCCATAATGTTACCAATTTTTTGCTGAAAGTTGGTAATGCTTTGAGATTTATGGCAGGTGTGCTTTGCTGAGTGCATAGTTTGGGCTGGGAAAACTGGGGAGGGATTGACTGGGATCCTGCAAGACTGGTGAGGATTTCTGGAAGTGGTTTACTAGCATGGTCTTTATGCTGCAGGAGTTCATATTGCATTGAACAAGTAATATGTTATGGTTAAAATATATAAATTTCCCTTCTTCTTTCACTAAATTGATATGAACAGTGCAATTTTGCTAGCAACTGTTAATTATCAGACGTTTATTGTGATGGTAAGTCTCTCCAGGGTTTTTTCAGTCAGCAGTTATGCACTATTTACTGTAAGGTCAAGCAACAGGACAAGCACAGCAGATTTCAGAACTGAAGGAACATGAAAATATTCCAGTAGATCTGAATCTTGTAAATGTATCCTGACCTAGGGGACAAAATAAAAAAATTAATCTGTTGCCTTCAGTGGCCAAGGTGTTCCCACTTGGGGTAGTTCTGAAGTTTTGAACATAAGGTTGGACAATAATTTTGAGAGACATTATTTAGAGCCAGGTTGACTATGGGTGTCTTAAAAACTGTGATGCTCAGATAACGAATCTAAAAATCTCACCTTTCATGTTTGTCCAAATTTACCTGATCTAAAACCTAATCTTAATGAATAGAAAGCCTAGGCCTGCAAAATCCCCTCCTCCCTCCTCTTCTTGCAGCCTTCCTCTTCCAGCACAAGCCTGGCTCTCCCATGAGTTCCAGCCAGCCTGGAGAGGAGACCCTTGACCGGTTTCTGCAGTCGTGCATCCGTATGATTGACAGTGCTGTGTGCCTTGGGCAATGCAATCCTGGAGCCAGGACCCTGCTGTTGTGTGCTGCAAAAACCCGAGAGAAAACCACCCCTTGTCCTGAACGTTTATTCCATAATTTTCATCTCTGTTAATCTAGGTACAAGTGGCTGTTCTCAATACTACATCTGCCTGTGGGTAGAAACTGAGAGTGCTACAGCCTGAAATGAGGTCCATGTTCCAATCACAAGAAAGTATATAAATTGCCCAAATGACTCTTATGAATAGTTCTCCAATATCTTGTTACTCATCCCCCAGAAATAACAATGTAGCAGTGCTAGTAGAATTTTTTTTTTTTCTGTAAACATGTTAAAATGAAAATGAAGTGTCTTTGTTTCAAGGCAAAAGCAAAACACAAACTGTTGAAACCTTGTTAATGAGTACTAATTTTTTTTTTCATTTCACAGCTCTTATTAGTTAAAAAAAAAAAAAAAAAAACCAAAAAAAAACAACACCATAAAACTCCTAAAATTCACTGGATTTTATAACCAGCAGCAGCATTTTCTGGTTTTAATTTGTTTAACTTAAAAATTACCAGTTACTGGGTTCTACTTTATTCTAACTCAAAATTCTTATTTTGAAATGTGACTTTATTTTTGTCAGGCAAGTAAAAATTATTTTCTCCTCTGTATACACTTAGAGCTAATACTTCAGGAAAGCTTCTCCTCTGATGGGTTGACAACATATATATATATATTTATATATGCTATACACAACCATGAGAGGTGTTTTCTGTGTAATTTATGTGCCTGAGCCATATACTGAGCCCATACACTACTGAGGAGGAGAGGCTAAATCAATCAGGAGTGATTTCCAGTGAACAGCCATATCACATCTACCACCCATTTGCTCTTGCCAGGCTGAGAAATGAAGCAATTTAAACCTATTGGGTCATGCTGAAATGGGGCCCAAAATCTTATCAATGTGCTGCACACAACTGAGCCTCATTTCATCTTCATTTCCAGAGGTCCGCGGGCTGCAGCAGTTCCCTGTAGTCCGGCAGCGGCTCTGCCATTGCACGTTGGCTTCCTGGCTGCTGATCTGATGCCAGAGGTAGGGCAAACAACTTTTTGGTGTGAAGGGGGGAACTCGAGATTTCAGCTTTTTTGATCTACAGAAAAATATGGAGAAAGCACAATTAGTCTTTAGTTATAGTGTCTCTATGAATATAACTTGAGAATTACAAGTTTGCTGTCAAATATGAGATGGAAAATAAATGGTTTTCATTCACTTGCTTAATGTTTCATACAATCTTGGAAACATTCCACTGCCTGACCCTGATGTTTTGAGATTATTTCCACATCTGTCTCAAAGCCATACCCTCCTTAAATGAACCAAGCAGCTACTTTCTTAGTTAAAATAATAATAATAAAATGTAAGAGCACCCCAAGCGTGCCGAACATCCCCACAGCTCGCTCTCAGTGCAGAAGAGAGCACCTGGAAAGGCTCAGACACTGGCCCAAGCTCACCAGCAGAAGTAACACACGGCATGTGTTCGCTGTTGGGTTTTCCTGTTTCTTGTTGCTTTATATTAAACATGAAATTCCATATGGACCTTTTAATGGTTGCTTGGAAATTGGCTGTCTGTCACCCCAGAGGGATGTACTGGCATTCTGCACCTGATTGCATTTCTCCCTTCTCCCCCACAGGATGAGTCAAAGGTTATGGTTCAGAGAAGGAGTTTGGTGACAGCAGGTTCTCCTCAAGCTGAGGGAGGCTTTTACTCTTTAATAGCATGGGTAGGTTATGCATGGATGTAAATAGTTGTTTGAGTTTGCGTATGTGAATTTAGGAATTTGATCCAAAATAAACTGACACAAACAAGAAAGTTGAGACTGACCCCAAAACAAGTTGTTCTTATCTGAAACATTGGCAAGAGGAGTAAAGCAAAGCAAACAGAAATAAAGCAGCAGTTCAGAGCTAGGCTCAAATTTCCATCCATATCTCTATTGTTTTCTACATCTGCTTAAGGAAATAAAAAAGGCCTTATCTGAACTGTAACATTTCTGAATAACTTTTTGAAAACTTCAAAAACTGAAACCTTTTCAATGTCTCTTGCAGTTTTATTCTCCCCAGCGTGATGTTACTGCAGTGCTATTTACCTACTGGTCTGCAACACACGGGAGTGACTTACCCAGGTGATCTGCAGTGGAGCCAGCTCAGGAGTTTAAAAGTTCACGAAGAGCTTCACCAGCCTATTTTCATCCAAGTTCCTGAGGTGGTATCTCTGCGCCACATTTTGTTCATCATACACACAAGCTGTCCCAGGGTGAGTTCATACCAGCTTCCCCAGTGTGGTGTTGCGATGCTCTGGACTCCATTGCATTAATTACATGTTTGTAGTGGTTTGTGGCTTAGTAGTGCTACTTCTCCTCCATTCCACAGCTGGGGAATTCAGGCAGAAGAGGTCAAGGTCCGGATCCTTGGTGTGTAATTCTCTGAAGGGGCCCTGGGCTTCTCTGTCAGCCAGGGTCATACAAGATGGTTCACAGCAAAATCTCATACCTGAATCTTCCAGAATACAGCACAACATCCTGGGATGCTCAGTCTTTCAGTGCCTGCCTCCTTTGCACAGGAGGAGTGGGTAGGAGACCAAGTGCTAACATCTATTATTGGATCTAAGCTGCTCAAGTATGACTCTGCAAATTATTTCACTAAACCTACTTTCTTAAGTATAGTTAGGGAGGCAGAAATCTGTCCTTGCATACGGGTGATGCCGTGTGAAATGATGATGACCGGTTAGCAGCAGTATTTCCAATTCTAAGTATTTAGAAATACTGAGTGAAGTTTTCCAAATCTGAGAAATAATGAAATAGATTTTTAAAAAGAATATTTCAGGATATGTGATATTTCTGCTTTCTCAACTTTTTGGGTGCAGTTGGTTTGCTTGTGAAGTATTTCAACAGAAATACTTAGTTTCTAAGCTTGCTTTTAAAAATGACACTAGCTTCTGACATATTCCTGTGTTCTAGATCTGGGCTTTAACGGCAAGACCAAACATTCCTGGTAAAGTTATATGTGCTAATAAATGCAAACTCTTTGCCAAATTCATATCCCTCACAATATGCAAGGAGCATCAGAAGTGAAAACTAAACTAAATCTGTGACCGTTCCTAGTTCTGTATTAGAGGTTGCACAAATTTAAAGCAACTGCAGATTATAGCCAAATTCTGTTACACAGCTTTCATTCAAGGTAACTTTGCTGCTGTCAGCTAGCCAGTAACATCTACTCTGGCCATCAAACATTGAAGAAATAATTACTATAATAATATTTTTTAATTTATCCTGTGCATTTCTGTAGAGTTTACTTTTTTCACCCTTTCTTACTTTTCCCCCCTCTTTCTTACTTTTAAGTTTTCATAGTTTATTTTTAATACCATTTCTTTGAATGGTAGCAGCTAGAACTTTAAAAAATGAAAGTTGAGATTCATAACAACCACCTTGTGGCTGCAGCCAAGGCTGTAATGAAAGCATCAGTCATCTCGAGACCTGTGGTATATTCACTAGAATTAATAAAATCTCTACAATTGGCAAAAAAAAGGAGAGGTGGCCTTGTAATCAAGTCATCCCAGCTGTATGTGATGTTATTCTAAGACTCTCGTTGGGGTTCCCAAAGTCTTTAAAGACAGGTGCCCAATTCTGATGTACGTTATATGGTTTTTCTGTTAAAATGTGCTTTATAATATATTTACATGGTTGGTTGCACACACACAGGGCCAGTCCCCATCAAGGCTGATGTTATTAACATATAGACACAGTCTTCATCTTGGAGCTGGTTCTCCCTTGGCCAGAGAATTCCATCATTGCACTGTCCTGCCTCTGTGACATTTGTGTCCTGCTCTCCAGCACATAGCTTCAAACAGGGTCCACTCCTCAGTGCAGACAGATTGCTCTAGCTCTGTTGATGGCAAAAATAATCATCTTACTTCAGCTGTATTTATAAAACTTTCCAGATACTAAAGGCTTATCTGCAGGTATATGAGCTTCATGGAGTTTGGCAGAGTTTGCAGGAGTTTGCCGGCTCCAAGGATCCGTGCCAGTACTTTTAGGAAAGCTTTAGAAAAAAGTGTATTCCAATTGTTACCCATAATTGAGATAATATTGCAAAAATCTGTGTAGCTTATTGCCCTGACAGAGTGTAAACAGCTTCTTGGAAGCCTCCTGATATGAAGTATTCCAGCCTTTGTATTGTTCTTGTACACAAAGTGCAGGGAGAAAATAAGCAATAAAATACTGGATGGATTTCCTTTGAGAGGTAATTGCTATCCAGGTGCAGACCCCACTTTTCACAGTCAAAGATTTCCATCATTTTCGTAGGATTCTTTTAAGTTACAGTAGCAGCATCTCCTGACGTGAACTATTGGTCAGTGCACCGCACATATGGTACTGGCAAAAAAAAGACAGTGCTTCATTTCTCCTCTTTGGCCACTGACTTTTCTTCCCAGGGATGGTAGCTGAGGTGCCAGTTGTGCCTGCTCTGGCAGCGACTTTCTGCAGGGGACACACTTGGCCCAAGGGAGCTGTACTGAAACTCATCTTGTCTTTGCAGAGAGCCAAGCAAGAACATTTTTTTTCCCTCCTCTTTTCATTGCAAGGGAGCAGAGCAATAAACTAATAATAATAATAAAATGGACCAGTCTCCCCTCCCATTCCGACATGTTGAGTGCCAGAACTCAGATTGAATCTTTAAAGCCAAAGTGAGAGGGCAATGAAAACAGGAGCTTTATTATAAAGGCAGGGCTGTGAACTTTTTAACTCTCGCAGTGCTCCCGGATGTGCCTCTTCACACTGTACACAGCTGCTGAAGGCTTCCAGGGACTGTGGGTGGTGGGTGAGGAAAGGGGAAGAGGTGGTTGAGCTATGCACAATATTTCCCATAAGAAATAAAGCAATAGACTCTCACCTCACCGCCTGTTTTTCCACATATATTGAGATGGGAATGTATTTATATAACCCTATTAAAAGGGAACACTCGGTAGCAAACTCGGTCTTTAAATAGCTACTGTTCTGCATACTCCAGTCTCCAAACTCCTCAATTTCAACTCACACCCACTTACATTCTTTTGACATATTCCTCAGGTTTTTTGTGACTTTGGGGTCAAATCCAAAACTTATTGAAAGCAGTGGAAAGACACTTGGTGAATTTAGTGGAATTTGGATAATACTCTTTGAGCTCAGATACCATGGTGATAAATGCAATAAATTACATAGACAAAAGTTGCCCATTTGGGGCTTGCTTCACTTCTGCAGAAACAAATTAAACTGTTGCTATTGACTGCCACAGGAATCACTTCTACCCCTGCCCTGGTGGTATTTAAGCATCTCTGAAAACATTTTACAAATAAGGGGAATATCTCTCTCTCCCACTTACAGATGAATAAATTGAATTGCAGACCCAGGACTAAACCTGCGAGTCAGGCAGTACAAAAGAGCTAGGATTACTCAGATACCAGTCCCTGGACCACCCAGTGGAAAAAAAAAAAAAGTGTCTCAGCTGTTGGCAGTCTTGTAGACTCTCCTGGTGATACCAGGTCTTACTGATGCCAACAAGAATGGAGGGCAACCAACAGCCTCCTGTAAGTCGTTCAGTGCTAATAAACTGGGCAGTCTTTCAGAAGCAGTTTGTTTTTACCACCAAGATGCATCATTTCATCCATCCCCCCCTCCCCAACGTTCATATTTTCCCTCTGACTCCTGTTATTTTGGTTCCATTTAGCAAATACATTCTTGGGTTTTTTTCCTCTGTGTCCCTCCAGCCACCTTAGTTTGCCTTTTTTTCCTTTCTTTCCCTTAAAAACTTTTTTCCTCATTCAGTGCACTAAGTGGATTTATGACCCATTTAGGCAGCTTACAGTGGCATTGCTTTTACAGTTCAGAGGCAGAAGGGCCGTAAAAAGATTTACAGTTACAGCAAGAGTCGGTTGCATGGAAGTCCGAGATCCAAATTAGACAAAGGGAGCAGGACTGTGTGAGTGGCCAGTAAAAGAAGCTTGGAAACAAAAACAAATGAAACTGCTCTTAGAGGAGGAGGTTGGGGTGGGGGCAGAGGAGGAGGAAAAGTTGCCTGTTAACTTCACATTTCTACTGCAACAGCTCTGTTAATTCTGTTATATAAAGCCCTTTTTCCTCCGTTTTCTACTCGCCTGATGTTGTTGTTGGACAGACTTCCTTTGCAAACACAAATCTCTAACTGGAGAGCAGTACCTTCACACAGTAGTTGAGATTCCAAGGCAGATATTCCCAGGATGTTGGCAGCTGTTTTTGCTGCTGCTGCTGGGACTCCAGGATACAAACTCCAGACAATAAAACCAAGTGCCTGAAAGAATGGGATTGGTCAGAATGGAGGACTTCAAGTTGCATTGCATAAGGAGAATCTGGCATTTAAAAGAACCTTGAGACTGGGAAATAGATTTTTGTTCTCTCCCTCGCTAGATATTTTTTCTTACCGATTTCAAAAGAAACAAGACCAGGCTTGACCAAATCCATAACAAGCTGAGGCAAAAGGGAGATTTGCCACTGACATTAAAGGAACATGTTTGGGCACATACAGAGAAACTGTAGCTGGAGTCTGCAGAAGGTTGAGGGCTGCACTTCTGTGAGACTCAGGCCCTGTGTGATTCTGGAAAGACCTTATAGTGGCCTTCCAGTACTTAAAGGGAGCCTACAGGAAAGATGGGGAGGGACTTTTCATCGGGAAGTGTAGGGATAGGACAAAGCGTGACAGTTTTAAACTTAGTAGATTTGGATTAGACATTAGGAAGAAATTCTTCACCGTGAGGGTGATGAGACACTGGAACAGGCTGAGACTGTTGATTCCCTGTCCTTGGAAGTGTTCAAGACCTGGTTGGATGGGGCTTTGAGCAACCTGGTCTAGTGGGATGTATCCCTGCCTATGGCAGGGGGTGTGGAATGAGATGAACTTTAAGGTCCCTTCTAACTCAAACCGTTCTATGATTCTGTCAGTGCTGTGGACAGAAGCCACTTCAGAAAGCCATGTGTCTTTTATGGGCATCTTGAAAAGATGTCAGCTTTGTTTGAATCTGGAGGTGTGTCCACCTGGATGGGTACAACCACCTCTGATCTGCTGGTGGGCTCAGCTGGTTTTGATGCAGGCCAGCTATGTTCTAGGTGCCATAGAGTCTGTACTGTGGCACTGCATCTGTGCTAATGGGCCTTTCTGAGGGATCTGAGTTTAAGCAGTTCAGGGAAGATGCCTTGTTGACAGGGCTTGAAACTGGTTGGAATGCAATTGGAGCAAGCACCAGACAGTCTGCTCTTATCCAGAGAGATACACTCTATTTGAGTGTAGCATGACAAGGGCTCCAAAGAGCCTACAACTTGACTGTTTACTCCACTTTGGTGGGCTTTTATTGGTCCTGTGCAAGTATCTAGTGTGGAAGGAGTCATAAATAAACTGTATACATAAGAAAGCCAATACCAGTTTTGCTATAAATGCCAATTTATTTATTTTTTTTAGATGGTTGAAAAGCACACTATGGTTTTGTTTCTTTCTCATGGTATTTATTCTGCTGCTCTCATTTCTAACCAACTTCCTGTTCCAAATGCTGCCTTCAGTTTCACATAGATAGGGCACTTCATTTCCTGAAGCCTCTCACACAGTGATGCTATCCAACTGCCTTCTGGGCACCACTCAATCGATGCCTGCACTTCAGAACTGCATGATGTGTCTGTTAATTGCCTTATTCTTATTTTCTCTTGGCTGTCAGGGTACGTTGTTCAGTGTAGCAGCAACACGGGAGTTTTTATTTCCTCATTTCTTGTGTACATTTTTTATGAGCTTCACCAGTCAAGTTGGTGAAATTCCTGATGTTTCTGTGTTCCTTGGACATTGTTTCTTTACTGTCTTGGCTATGCTTGACTCACTCTATGCCCATAGCTCTCCAGTGAAATTACTGTTACTGGTGGTGTAGAGGACACTGGGATCCTCTGGATGAAGAAACACCCCGTAAAGATAGACTTTTAATCCTTGTTCTTTGCTCCCACGTGTTTTCACACTGATGTTAACACTCAGGTTACAGGTTATCTATTAGAGGAAAAAAGGCAATCACACTGCTTTCTCTACATCCCTTTTAGATTTAGTTCTTCTTCCTTCAAAAGAAAAAACTCCTAATAAGAGGAGTGATAGTGTTTTAGAAATATTTGGCTGATGTTTTGCTTTCTAGGGGAAGAAGCAGCTAACCGTAGAGGGAAACAACTCTCAGGCCCTTATTAAAATGTAAGAGCAGTGACAGTAGCCAGGTGCCCTCTCTCTGCAGCCACCCCCTTGCAAGCCTCGGACACCTGAAGCGCCTGGTGCTGCGTTTGCGGTGCTGGGCTCTGCAGCTCTGCAATATTGGCTGTCCTGGCAGCTGCCTCCCTTTCCAATTGATGGTTTGGGTGGTGCTGTAGAAACCTCAAGTGACCAGTCAGTCTGGACACTGATGGATTTCTCTAGCTCCCACTGGACATTTTCAGTAGGACACTGAACTGTTCCCAATTCTGCTGTGTCAGGGCTGTTCCTGCCTCCTCCTTTTTACATCCCCCCCCATCTCATTCCCTTCTCTCTTGTTTCAGTGAGAAGGGCCTTGAACTTCTGGTAGAGACTTGACATATGAGAGGAAGCATTGAAAAGGAGAAAAGACTGTATTTTATGAGCAATGGTTAAAATGTATTCTTGAAGTACTATTTTTTTAAAGTTGAATATAGTCATGTGGACAATTCAGCATTTTCCATGAAAAATTCTTAGAGGGGTAAAAGGCTTCACTTTTTTAAGGGGAAAAACCAAAAAAAGATGTCAAATGAATGCAGACGTTTTACAGACTTAGAAGGTCTGTGCTTCTGGTTGATCTTTCCTCTCATTCTGTCCTTTTATTCTTTTCATTTTTCTTCTACATTTATACAAGAACTAGATAATTTAAAACAAAAACAAAAACCAAAAAAACAAAAACAGTAAAATGGTGCTTTTTTTTTTTTTACTTTATTACGATTCTATTAATTCAAAGCCAAGTCAGTGTTTTCAGTTTGAATCAAGTTGGCAAAAACATGCAAAATGCTTTGGAAATATTTTGAATAAATGTCTACTATTCTTTATAGAAAGGAGTGTGCCTTTCCCAGGAAGGGGGTTTGGAGCAACCTTCTTCTTTCTCTGTGAAGAAAATAGGATTTTGAAAGCTACATTTTAATTGCCATCAATTTCACTGGTCAGCCCATCCAGGAACTAACACTGGGTCTGAGATAGACAGAAGAGGTAAGTTAATTTTACCATTGTTGGAATTGATTTTTCCCCTTTCCCCTCCTGCTTTACCTTCCCCTTATCACCTACTTCAGAATTGCAAATAGACCATACACCTTGCAGAGGACTTGGGTGCCATCTCCACCACACCACTCCATCCTCAGTGGGTCCTGGGCACAGCTGGGGTGCAGGAGGTACTGTCGTTCCCTCCAGCCTTGTGCGCAGACATGCACAGGGCAAATCCAGCCTCCACAGCAAGGCTCAGGCTGTCCAAATGAGCTGCATATCAGCAATGACTTTTACTTAACCTAGGGGGCCCCCATATCCCCTTAAAGCTGTTTTTGACCGTGTCTTCAAGTGTGTAATGTGCTCCGTAAACAAATAACCTGTGTTTTTTTAACTGGGTCATTATGAGTTGAGTTTACTTCAAGCACGGGACGTGGGGAGGAAGTGGTGGGACCAGGAGCAGAAGGGGAGACAGCAGTAGCCTCAGACCCAGAGGACTGTAAGGAAGCAAAACGTGGATGGCTGCCAGAACAAATGCAGAGCCTTTTGGGAAACAGTTTTAAGGCTTCATGAAAAAGAGAACAAAGAGGTTAAGGAAGGCACAAATAATGTCAGACCTCCAGGAAAGCCATTTGCCATGGGCAGGTAGCTCCAAAAAGGGCTTGCCCATGCTTTCAGGTGGCACATTCCCATTGTGCTGTTACCACACCTTTGATGAGATGGTCTGTGGACACCAAGACCAGAGCCTCTGGACTTTTAGAGTCCAAAAGCATAAAGCAATATAAAAATGAGGGGGGGGAAGGAGGGGGGAAAAAAAAAGAAAGAGTTTGAAAATAGCAGCAACTTTGTATATCCCCATATGTGGCCTACCTTTTAGGGCTGGAATGAGGATCCTCAAAGGCATTTATGTGGCTAACAGTCTGCGGGGCCTCGTCAAAGCACAATGTTGTGTTAGAGGGAGAAACATCTGGGAAAATTCCTCTGTGTGTTTCCTCCCAGGTTGATCTGTGTGAGGTTATGGCCCTCTGGCTTATTTATTAAATTTTACCTTTTGGATTTAAATTGTCATGAAAACTCATTTTGAGGAAAAAAAAAAAAATACACATCCTGACTTCTGTTTATTCAAAACAAAACAGAAAGCTCATATTTTCACTCCTTGATTTCTCTAGCAATTTTAGTTTAACAATTCCCTTTTTAGTCCACGAATGACTATGTTCAGTGTAGTTTTGGAATGGTTATTAGTAAACTGCAGTTTCAAAGCCTGCAGGCGGCACCCA
This sequence comes from Megaceryle torquata, assembly GCA_024611175.1. Classification (NCBI taxonomy): domain Eukaryota; kingdom Metazoa; phylum Chordata; class Aves; order Coraciiformes; family Cerylidae; genus Megaceryle; species Megaceryle torquata. Next base: position 131,583 of record JANIJG010003461.1, read on the forward strand.
AGAGCACTGAATATGACTTCCCCAAGCTTCCTGTTTTTATTGGTCAGATTCTGATCTCAGTCACATTATGAAGCTTTGCAGGCTGATAGAGATGAGGATCTGATCCCAGGTTTTAGTAAAATGAGGCTTCACTGGTTTACAGCTGGAAAAAAACCCCAAAAAACTAAAACCATACCAAAACTATCATACCTTCTTTCTCCCTGGGGTTGATGACTTCATTTGGCTGTTCAGTGCCCCATGGAAGGCTTTTTGGGTGCTGGCTTTAGGAGCAGGTATGGTAATAGAACCGCTCATAATGAGCTGGGGAGCTGCAGAGCCTCACCCTCATTGACAGCAGCAAGAGAAATGGCTCACGACCATAGCAAAGCAAAATGTGCAGTTACAGGGATACAGTAGTGATACAGTAGATAGGATTTCCTGCCAAAATGCTGTCTAAGTAGCCATTAATGGACAGCTGAGTTTTGCTAAATAATTAATGCGTCTGTTGTGTTGTTTTTGTTTTTTTTTTTTTTTTCTTATAGATCTTTCAAGGAATTTAGTTTCTGTTCCTTTGCATTTGGTTTCCATTCCCTGAAATGCTGCTTTTGAGCCCATCTTCTCAAGCATTTATAGACATTGGCCATAAGGTAGTTTACTAACAGCACATGGCTGTTGGGGTCAAAAAGCATTTAGCCCCAAGTGTGTACATGAGAGATAACTCTCTCTGTTCTTGTGGTATAGTTTGGAAACTGATGCATAGCCCAGTGAAGTTGACTTGCCAAGGGCAAGCTATAGGTCCTTCTAACAGGCAAGAACAAGTCTTGTCCTTTGACCAACACAAACTTTACTAGAGCTTTAAAAGCTACTAAATGAACTGTGTGAATCCTAGCACTCAAAGAGTTCTAAATAATACTCTTTTGTCCATCTTTACCCATGAAAAGTGGCTATTCTGTTGTTATCCATGCTGAAAATATCAGCACATGGCACTTGGCTTTGCAATCTCACGTTGCAAACTCGTGCAATGCAGAAATCTCATTTAAACAATGAGGTCTGGAAATGCTGATAAGAACAAGTGCCCCCTGAACATAACCAATCCTTTTCCAACTTTTTCTTGGTGTCTTTGTCATTGGACTCACTACCCCAGGGATGTGGTGCTGAGGTACATGGTTTAAAAACCAATGGTTTAGTGGTGACCTGGCAGTGCTGGGTTAATGGTTATTTGATGGTCTTAAAGGTCTCTTTCCAGCCAGAATGATTCTGTGATTCTATGTCAGCTGCAATACAGCAACTCATATTCTTATCTGCTTAATGACCAGTTATTTTCCCTGAGTGCTAGTTGACCATTTTGGCTTCAGCTTGGAGTTCTCAAAGGGAAAGAAATCAATATAATCATAGTATTAGTGGCTAGATCAAACATATCCCAATGACCAGGGGAGTAAGCAGGGCCGAGTTTTTGGTTTGGCCTTTGCTGAAGGTGAGAGATGTTCACTCATTCTGGTTGCAGAAGCGGGTGTGGATCCAGGCGGAGCAGACTGCATATGTAGGGCGTTTGGAGCCAGCCAGAGGGTATGGACTACTCCAGTCCTTACTGGGGAGATAGGACACTGAGTACTCTTCCTGCTCTTAAAAATAGCAGGTAGGTCACAAACCAAGGTGTGAGCTTAGCTCCAAATGATGGTCAATTCTCTGAAACAACCCAAACCTTTCAGCATATCCGCTTAGGACAAGGTGTTCTTCCTCTTCTGAAGCACAAAGGAAGGAAATGTATCTTCAGGAAATGTTTATTTTACCCATGGGTTGTCTGAAGCAAGATTCGACAATACCCGGAAAAAAAAAAATCCCCACAAAATTACTATAAAAATAGGAGGGTTTATTGACAAAATACATTATTTTTATGAGCTAGAGAAAAGAAATTGTGCTTTAAGGCTCTGTGCCAGTGGCCAAGAGTGCAACCGGGTGACCGTGGTGCAGCTGATGTGTAACCCACCACGGACCCCGCGTCTGCGGGCCAGGTGAGTCAGGAGGCAGCGCCCCGTCCCCATCCTCTCAGCTCTTGGCATGTCACTGAACAGCCATGAGAAAACAGAACAGGGAGACACTTAGCAGTGTAAATGTTTACATGTTGAAAGGAGAGATGCTACTTAACACCTAACCCAGAGGGGTAATTCAAACCCCCAGACCTGTAGGAAGCCTCCTTCTTTCCTGAGACCCTGGGAGATGTGTTAGACACATTTCTGCAGAATACTGTGGCTCAGCTCCCCCTCCTTTTTTTTCCACCCTTTTTTATCCTAGCCTAGGAGAGCTGTAGAGGAAATCTTGAAGGCAGCTGATCTCTGGAAAGGAAACCTCTGAGATTTAATCCCTTAACTAAGAATGAAGGAGTTAAAAAGAAAATAGGAGAAATATTTAATTTAGTTCTGTAACAGAGGTCTGCCCAGTCCCCTCCTCCCATGTCCACACTCTTGACACCCTACTACAGAAAACAAACCCCTCAGTTATTGCATAAGCCCCCCCCCCCCCAGCACATCCCTGCACCCTGCCGCAGACCTACAACCTCCTGCTCCTTCAGGCTGGCTCCAGTGTGCTGCACGATGAGGCTGAGTTGACTGAAATAAGCCTGGAGAGAGGCTTCCACAGAAACCTCTAAATGGGTTTTAATGTCTCCCCACCGTAGGATTCCCGGAATTAATTTGTGTCTGGCTTTTGAAATCAGGGACGCTGTGTTAAGGAAGATGGATGCCCCTAAGAAGTATTGAAAAGAATGAAGGGATGACAGGGGTGGTTTGTGTAGCAAGCCTGGCTATGGATGCAGGGTAGTAAATGTGGTTGGTTGATTGAGATCAGATTTTTATTTATTTATTTTTTCCAATAGCAAAGCCCATGTTGTTTATTTATTTATTTCCCCCTTTCACTCCAAGGCACCTAACAGCAACACTGTATTTTACAAATCCCTGTGATTATAAATCTAGAAGGATGGCATTCTTGGTTTCCTCAGGGCCCAGGAGTCTATACCCACAGGAGACAGATGGGAGAAGTCGCCAGCAAGCTTTCTGTGTTATTGCACAGAATTGCAGGAACTGGTTTTGGTTTACACCGCATGGGGGAATGCAACATCTGCACAGAGCATCTCCATTTACTGCTTCCTCTGCATACAGCCAAGGCAGGATTGCTTACACTCCCTCAGCACAGTTACTGGCGAGGGAATAATGTCCTGCCTACCCTGCAGAAGACGCAAAGCCACTGCTTTGCATCAAACATTTCCATTATCCTGCTGGTAAGATACGGCCCAAAAAGATGTGAAGTGTTTCATGTAACTGCAAAGCTGATGTGAAAGTCCAGGCTGGTTTGGATCCTTTCTCCACTTCCACTTCTGTGCCTCATCCCAGACAAATAGCTTCAGTAACTACACAAAAAAAAGCATCCCCTTACTTTGTCCTCTAGGGCAGCAGTGGCTGATGAGACTTTGAGACACACAAGATGTGGACAGCAAATAGAGATTGTTGCTGCAGGATGAGTCAGGTTGTGCTGCAAAGTTAAGAAGTGTTTTTTCATAGTTTAGATGATGTTTTTTAAAAGTAGGGGATTTAGTTTACATTTTTTCATGGGCCACAAGGTCAGCTAGGGAGTAAGAGCTGGATTTAGATTTAGTCATCTCAGAGCTTTGGGGGAAAAAAACCCAACAAAACAACAGAATGACAGGAATATTTGATTTCGGTGCTTTCCTTCATATTCTTATGGCCTTGGTAATGGGGCTGCTTGTGGTGTTGTGGGGGCAGCCCCACAAGATCTCTGATCCTTCCCTCTTCCTATCATTCACCTCCTCCCCAGCCCTACCAGAGTCAAATATAAACTTTCTTAAAATGAACACAAGATTCATTCCACTTGACCAAGGCTGACTTCCCAGAAAATAAACAGTGAGAGCAGAGCCAGCCAGCCAGCCCCCTCTCCCAGAGCTGCCAGTCTCCAGAGAGGCGATGAATGGACCCACAGCACTTCTGAGCCTTTAGCGATGGAGAGGAGAGTGCCAAGGAGAGGGATCCTACCTAAGGGTCATCCTGTGGTCCACTGTAAAATAGCAGTATTATTAAGTGCCTTAACTTTCACAGTTCTGATTTTTTTTTTCTTAGTCCCAGTTGTATCCTGGATAACTGGACACAACTGGTTCACTGCCCTGATAATGGATAAGGAACCAGCTCAGTAGCACCTGTTAGTGCTGTGGACAGGAGAGGGCTCTTCAGAGCTAAACACTTAAACTCCTCTGAACAGGGCAATAGGCAATTCCTTTTTATGATCATTTTTACCATTGCCCTAGGTTTTATTTCTATTAAAATTAAAAAAAGGAAAACCAAGACAAAGCTAACACTGCCAAAATGATGTATATTCATTAAAAGAATGACTGATAAAATGAAGTATGCTGAAGAGTTTTCCAACCAAATTTTGCCTTTGGATAGGATTAAATTGGTTTCTGCTATACAGAAGTCTCCCAGTACTACACTGTCTGGAATGTGCTAGTACTGAACCAGCTGGCTACAAAGGTGGACGAGTGAGTGGACACTAGAAAGGCTTCAGTTCCTGCTCTCCAGGACAGCTCTCCCAGACACTGGGCAACCCCCCAGCCACTACCCTGAGTCTCATCCGCTTTATCCTTTGGCGTCTGGTATCGTACTCAAGGCAGCAAAGCTCAGTGGTGCAGCTGCCCTAAAACCACAGGACCAGCTGTGACCTTTTGGAGTTGAAGGCCACGCTTTTTTCTTAGACTCCTAAGCCCATGAGCATTCCTCATGTAATTCCCTGGGAGCAGCTGTGTGCAGGTGTTGCCTATGGTACGAAAATTATTCTGAAATATCATGGGAAAGAAACAAGTGTAGACAAAATAATAAATACACCTGTATCAGACTCCTTTTTCTTACCAGGCAGTAGATGTTTTGGGACCTCGGTCAGAGTTATCTGATATATCCCAGATCCCCTCTTCCTGTGCTCATCACCTTCTCTAACTTGTGATGTTTATCTGCCTTTCCTTTCCCAGGACAGGTATCTCTGATCTCGGTTGGCCTCACTGTTAAACAGTCTCTCTTGCAATGAAAGCATGAGCTTCTGATCCTCTCTAATCCCAAAACATCCTGTATGATTGTGTGAACCTCTCAAGTTTCTTCACCCTACCAGCAGTACCTGGTTTGTTAGTTAAAAAAAAAAAAAAAAAAAAAGTGAAAATGCCTTTGCACTGCATCAGACCTGCTTTTTATGGAAAAAAAAAAAAATCTGAAACTAAGACAGCTGTAGTGTTCTTTCCTGATGGCTACCTGCAGTAAGCAGCAGTAGTCACACAGGGCTGAACTCAAACACCTTCCCCTGTGGGTCATCTTGCTCTGTCTGTCCTGATTTTCACAAGCATCCTTAATGAGGACAAATGCAGTTAATGAAGATTGGCCGATACTTCTGCAAATTCCCTATGTACTGCTAAGGATTACATTAAAAGTTAAAGAAAAAAAAAACAACAAAAAACCAAACAACAGCAAAACACACACACAAAAAAACCCAAACAAAAAAACTCAAACAAACCAACAAACCAAAAACACCCAAGGAAAAACAGTTTCATGTTAGGTTTCAATTTGCTGCTATTTTTTTTGAAACTCTCTGCTGTTTTCAACTATAAGCATTATCTATTAAGCCAGAACAGATTACACCTAATCGTTAGGCCCCTCTGTTTTTCCTTCTTAGTGTTTTATCTCCTAAGCAACATTATTTGGTAGAAGACAAATAATCTGAATTCCTGAAGTCAGAACCAAGGAGTGGGAGTCCGGGAAACTGGCTGCTGATCTAATGCAGTTTTTGCAAGTGTGGTTATGGTTAGAAACTCTAAATATGGCACCGTGTTACTGTACACACAGTAACTGCGCCCTGTGTGTCAATGTCTGAGTCACCAGAGTGTAGTTTACAGACAAAAACATGTTTTACTACTCTCAGCTGCGAGGAGTCAATATTGTTGGGAGAGAATGAGTTGAGCTCCCTGCATCGAGTGTTACCGAGTGACTGGGCTCGGTGCGTACATGGGGTTTGGTCTTGGTGAGAGGGATGTAAGCAGCAGAACAAGCATGATTTAGCCAGCAGATGTTGAACCAAGTGTCGCTTTGTTGGGGTCAGATGAAGATGGCAGTGAGTAGGGATTCCTGCCTGGCACCCTGCGAGGAGGTGGGCTGCGCTGGGGGAAATGCAGTCACGATTGCTGCCTGGTGCCCATGGGGAAGACCCGTTACTCTTGTGAGAGGATCTGAAAAGTCTTGTTTCCAGCACTCTACAGAACAAAAGTGGCTTTCCAGGCCTTGATGCTGTGAAGCAGAATTTCTGTCCTGTGTCTCCCTCTCCCCCTGCCACAGGACAGGCTCCTTCCACCAATAAATACGCTGGCAAAAGCTTAATTTTGTTAATCTTTTGCACTGATCTGAATGTTACTGATAGAAACTAAATTAATATAATGATTTTTCTTTTAACAGAGTGTCCTTTTTAAAAAAAAATCCTTTCAGTAGTAAGTATCCACCAAGGAGACCAGCTGGCATTCCCATACTGTACACGTTCATCCTAACCTTTACTATTGACTGACTCATACAGCACGCATCTGCAAGAGTTATTAGTGGAAAGTATTGAAGAAATTTGGTTTAATATTTGGTAAATAGGAGGTGTCTTTGTGCCTGAATTTCTCTTTCAAATGTCTATGTGTTATTTATATTAATATATTTCATGGGCTGCTTAATAATAGTAGCAATTAAGATAATAACAATAAATACTAATAATACTGAGCTTTTCTGCTTTTCATCAAAGGAGGTCAAGACACAGGTATACCTGTGAGGCTGGTATAACATAGATCTGATCTTCTCCTGGTATTTCTCTTTGTGGAAAGTTTGGAGTAACATGCAAAGATGAGATCTCCTGCATTTTGGCCTCTGGAATGTCTCTTAGACATTATAAATGCCACTAAGAATCATAAAACTGGAAAGAAAACAAACACCAGGACATTGAAAAATATAACCACAAATACTGACCTATTTGGATTGGTGTTTTGGTTTTGTTTTTTTTGTTTGTTTGGTTTGGTTTTTTTTGGTTTTTTTTTCTTCAGATTTAGCAGAATGCTATTAATATTATAATTAAAGCTATTTTGTAGCCTGGGGGTTTGAACACCTGGCTCTTGTTATAGCTGGATCCATAGCATGTGGTGAAAAAAACCCAAGGACGAGAGAGGAGGTGGCCCAACAGAGAACACAAGAGGGCACAGTGGCACCTGTGGTGCACTTTTTGTTCACTGGCTTTTTGAAATGTTGAGGGCAGGGTGAATTCAGTCTTCTGTTTTTATGATGTGAATAATTACAGTAATGTAGTTGATTAATGAGAACAATAAAAATGTAATTTTGCCAGCTTGGGGTGGATTGTTTACTAGAATTATTTTTTGGTTAGTTATGAGGGTCAAAGGTAAAACATGATGACTGTATCATATAGTGTTAATATGGCAATAAGCCCCACTGTAAGTTTGACAGAATTAACCTGGGCAGTCAGGAAAGGTACCTATTGTATTAAATAAGGTGCAAAAAACATGTTCCAGGCAGGTGCTTTCTGCAGCTTTCCTCATCTATTCCACTGTTCTACCAGATTGTGCTAATGGAAAATAGTTCTGTGGTTTCAGAAGCAAAGGATATTACTGCTGCTTTTCATTTTCTCTTCAAGGAGGACATATGTTTCTGCAAAGCCTTTTTCATGTAACTGATCAGAAATGACCTAAGCCAAACCTGGAAGCATTGGCAGAGCCTTAAGCAACTTCACCTTGGAGGATGCTGCTGAATCAAGAGGTCAGTGGTGAAAATTTTATTCAAAAATAGTTAGTGCTGTAAATAGATACTTGCAAGGAAGTGACAGAGAAATAAGCAGGATCCTACCCCAGGTGTTAATTTGAAGTTCAGAGATCATACTTTTCCTTAGATGTCTCATGCAGGGTGCTGCCTCTCTGTACCATGGTCACTTGCTTGTGTTGACTTTCGTGGAGGGAGAACTGGGGTCAGAGCTGTTGTGCCAGAATGAGTCCAGCACAGAGTTGAAGTCTTTTCTGGATGTGTTCAGTCACTACTTCTGACTTTCACAGGAGGTTGCAGCCTGGGCCTTAACTATGGGAATTGTGGTTGAAACCTCTGAATGCTATAATCCATGATGTGACATTATGTCGCAATTAAAACTGAGCAACAGCCTTCTTTTATTGCAGAGAAGTCCTCATCCACAGGTCTCCCATACATACTATTTGTAAAACACAATTACTTCTCCCATCCAAACCAGCCTCCAGTAGTTTCTTACCCTCCCAGAAGTCAATCAATCTGTTGCTGTATAGGGAGCTGTGAAAGGAAGACGTGACATTACACTGCATGCAAAGAAAAAAAAAAAAAAGAAACAAGATCATTAACATCTTAATATCCTGTCCTGACATCTCACAAATTATTTTAGACTTCATAGCCAATGTAAACAGGTTTGTTTTCAACTCCCCTAATTGCCTGCTAATTGAGAGCAGATGCAGGCCTTAACTTTCAGCAGATAAAGAGCAGCCTCTTCTCTGGGGTTTCGCATCTATCACAAGGTCTCTGTTGTATGCCTGTGAGCTCCCCTGGTTAGCGATGCTGAGGCAGAGAGGGATTGGAACCACTCCTCTCGAATCGCGCCTGAAACCTCAGTGAGACAGAAGGGAAGACAGAGCTGTGGGACTCATCAGTAACATCATCATCATTATTGTTTCATTTCGTACTTCAGTGCACTTTCTGCAACAGCGTGGGTTTCCTTCTGGGGGGGAGTTCTCCGAATTATAGATGGGTTTCTCATTATGATAGAAATCACTGGGTTTATGAAAAATGCATTGCTGTCATATTCCATTATCTGCTTCCTCCCATGCTGCAATCCTGTAGCTTGCAAGTCATTAGATTCTTTTTCAGAGTTCCTTTGAAATAATCCTTTCAAAAAACACTATTCATTGGGTATGACCCCGGAGAGATACTGTCTGGTACTAAAGCTCTCTTTTAGTTCTGCGAGGGAGACCTGTAACAACAAGATAAGTGCATGTATATTCCAAGTAATGTCTGGAGTTTGCTGCCTCCCATTAAATGCAATAGGAGCTCACAGTTCAAATGGTAGGATTTTGCTTTGTAAATGTAGGAGAAAATTTAGTTCAGATACATAGGTAAATTTGCATTTGGTAGTGATTTAATGTTCCATGGTCTGTTTTAGTTCCAACTTAAATATTACATTAAAACCAGCAATAAAAAGAAAAGAAAAGAAGAAAAAAAAATAGAACCCAAAAACCCCTGTGCTAACTGCTGGGTTCAGAAAGAGTGGATATGATTTTATTCTTGCCGTCAGTGCAGCAGTGAGCTGCCTTTTACCTTCTCCTCTTCATTTAGCAAGTCAGCAGCAGTAGTTAAATGATAGCCCTCTGGTCTTTCTTCAGGACTGTTTTTGCAAATGAAAGCAGGAACTTCAAATCCTTGTGTTTTTTCCATATTACTTACAAGGTGTTTTGTGAATTTTAACATTTTTTGCATCTATCTGCAAAAAGGCGGAGGGCATGTGCCTAATTCTCGGTGAGAAGTGCCCTTTGGGCAGGAGGCTGCATGGCTTTGTACCACTGGGGTCAGGAGGTCATGAAGGGATATTTAAAATAGGTAAAACCAGCCAAAAGTAAAACATGGTTTGGTGGTTTGTGAATGATAAATGGGTAGAAAAAAAGAGGGAAGAATTCACATCAACACAATGTCATTCAGAAATACCAAAAGCACCTGGCATCTGGATTATGAAACATTATTCAGTCCCATAACCACAAAACCGTCAGGTTTTCACTGTGATTTCTTCGCAAAGCTCTTTTTCTCTCCCAGGGCTGGCTCCAGGCCTCCCTGTGAACACAGAGTCACCCCTGCTGACATTATTCCTCTCTGGAAAGTTGCCACAAACCTTGCAGAATAAAGTCCTGATCTACCAGCGATGGGAGAAGTTTAATAGGAGGGCAGGGGGGCTTGAAGTCAGTAGCACAAGGCATAACAGACTGAAGCAGTGGTCCATTAAATCAGCGCACTGGGGCCGAGGCATTTACAGTCACACAGTCAGATGTTTCCAGTAATTATTTCCCCATAGCATTTTTATTAGGTGCTCCATAAATAATATTCACTGCCATGCTCTTCTCATGGTCTCTTATAAAAAGAGAGGGAGGAGAAAAGAGAAGAGAAGAGGAATTCACTTTGCCTTCAGCTAGATTTTCAGGTAATTCTGACTTTTAGTGCTATGGAAGCAGATATAAGCTTGGAAAATATAGCCAAATTAGTTCTTAGCTGACCAAACGTTGTTCCCTAAAACTGTTGTTGGACTGACTTAACAGAAGGCAAGTTTGTATTTCAGACTTAGGTTTGTCTGCTTCTCATGGATCCTGTACAGATGTGGGAGGGACAGGCAGGCAAGTGCTGGGATCACAGTGGGATCTTTTTTCTATGTATTCTTTGTTTGTTGTTAACATTTTTTTGGGGGGGGGGGGGGGGGGGGAGGTGTTCCTTGGTGCACAGCCGACGTGCGCG
>JANIJG010003462.1:0-29081 GCA_024611175.1 Megaceryle torquata
GAGCGCGTGAGGGTGGCTTGGGAGGCACGGGGAGGGGGGGGGGGGGGAGGGGGGGGGGGAATCTTTTCCGAGAAAAGGCAAATTAGTGTAAATGCTGTTCGAGTTCAATTCTGAAGAGAAGTCTAGACTGTTGAAAAGTCACTTAAATTAGTGTAGTGATGATTTACTCCAGTGAGGGAGTAACTGCTGTAGAGGCTGAAACAAAAGTTGCCTCGAGAAGAGATGAGGGCAGGTATTTGCTCATTCTGTTCTGCAGGTTTTAAAAAGATATTGGTGAGTTGGAAAGGGTTGCAAAGAAGCTGTGAGAATGGTGAGGTCGAGAAGTCCTGCCTGAAACTAGAGCTGTTTCTTCTGCTCTTCCTTATTCTTAGCGAAGACCTGGCAACAACTCTTAGCACTACATTTCAGATGTGTGCAGTTCAGAGACGAGGTGGCAATAATAAATGCAGGTTATTACACATGGAGTTCTTTGGGCTTCGTAAATCCCCAGAAGGTCCTGGGAACTATGGAATGACAGCCAGCAAAATGGACTGAAAGTTGGAGAATTCTTGTTGCTGACAAAGTGCAGAGTAGTGCCATGTTCACTGTCTACTGCTGCGAAAGAAGAGGAGCTTTGCAGTTGCAGATTGGTCTCTGATTTAGCAAACAAGGACCAGAAGAGCCTGTTCAAAGCAGAAGTAGCTGTAACTGCACTGGAGGTCACAGGAGGCCAGGACTTGTAAAATTGAACATATACATACTGTATCAGTCTGGTATTTCAGCTGTGGCTTCAACTTGTTCGGTGGTGAGTTTGTTAGACAGTGCTGGAGCAGCTCTGGCAGACATACAACCTGGAGTACTGATCTCTGTGAGAGTCATGAGCTAGGGCAGTGGCATCCTGAAGCATCTCAGCTAGGGCTCTTCTGGTCATGCACAAAAACAAAGCTATACCTAGGCAAATTATGACAATTGCTCTGTAGTTGCTAGGTCATTTCTGTGAAAGATGTGGCCTAGAGCCTCTGCACCACTGTTCCTGCTTGTAGTCTGGAAGTGGCTCTAACACAGCTACAGCCAGGAGTGGCAGGTAGTAAGTACATCAGGGGCAGGGTTGTGGGATTCCCTGTCTTTGTGTTATGAGTCCATCCATACGCTACAGAAACAGCACACAGATGAGCCAAGCCTAGCACAGCTTCCAGCGTGGGCAGCCTCCAGCACGTGCAACCCAGGAAAGCAGGAGGTAACTCCCCAAATCTGGGAGTTCATCTGTCACTCTGCTGCTCTGTGGATGAGCCTCTGCTCTTGCTACATAATGGCTCCCTGTGTTTCACACTGAGTGACCAGTCACAGCTTCTTGTCCACCAAAGGGCTTCCTTCTAAAGACATGTTTTGTCTAGAAAACAATCTCTGTGTGTAACTGCTGGCGCCAGACAGAGCTGCCAACAGATCATCCAGCATGAGAGCGCCTTTCTGTGCCGTGATCTGTGGAAAAGGTAAAATGGTTCCAATTGCAGTGAACAGCTTCACAACATGAAGATCTCAGCTATTTACAGCCCTGTATCTCAGTGGGCGGGTGGAAGGCCCTCTGGGGGTGAAGCCCTGCACTTCTTGTCCATGCATGGCCTGTTATAAAACAGAAGTGGTGATATTGCCTTGCTCCTTATTCCCAGCGTGAGTTACCCACCACCATCTCCTGACATTGTTTGACGTCACAGAACTTGCCACTGATGTTCCCAGAAGGATCCCACTACCCCGTATCCTCAATGCTCGAGACCATTCCCCTTTCACAAATGTGCCAACATGACCATTCCAGCCTGTCCTACCTCATCACTACTGTTGGGTGTAAAAAGCCCTTCTGTGATACTTAGACTCCATTTGTTGCTGTGTCATTTATTTGCCCTCAGGGTGGGCGATCAGGTGCCTCCTGATGAGTTCAGGCCTAGAATAAAACTAAAACCAGTGTAAGGCTATTGGCTGTACAAGCTCTGGCAGAGTGACTGGTGAGTAAGTCTCCAAAATCAGTTCTGGGAAGATGTGATTTGCTGGGGGTATGCCAGTAACCTGTGCCTGGGAGCAGGGGACAGCGTGATGCCAGCACAGAAGTACCAGCGTTCCCCCTCCGCAAGCACACACCCATGTAACCTGTTGCATGGCACCAGTTGTGCTGCCTGGGGAGAGAAAGGCTGAAGGACAGGAAAGTCTCAGTTTTGTTCTCTTCTCTACTCTGTTGCTGCATTCTTTTTTTCTATTCGTTTTATTTTCCTGGCTTATCTTAATTCCTGCATCGTAATTACCACCACTGTGTGGTCACTGGTTTCCAAGGCAGGTGAAACACGTGCCCAGGGTGTCAGTGCTGCCCTCCGCTGCCTCCTGCTGCGTGCAGCCGGCAGGACTGCTACACCAGGCTCGCTGAGACGGTGGGAGGCGCTGGCTCGTGGGACGGTTACAACACTGTCGTTCCATCACCAGACCAACGTTTCCTCTGCTCAATGAGTCTCTATGGGCTGCCTTACCTGTCCCATAGTACAGAAGTGGTTCCACCCATTTGATTCTGGAAGCAACACCTTGAGCACTCTGATTTACACCCTTCCACCAAAGCAGGAAACATCCTTTCACCAAAACTCTGGATAGACCTGGGAATGGCTCTTTTCTAGCACTTCTGCCCCCTGTGGATGAGGAACTATTGCTCTTTGCCCAAGTTACCCTCGAACTTTTTCTCAGGTCTGAAAGTTTAATTGAATCAGGTCTTCCAAGCTCCTTGTTGGCCACCTGCCTTCCACTTAAATGCAAAGTGGAACCATCAGTCACAGATGGGCTCCCCCGGGCTCACCTGAGGCAGTACAGGCAGGTACTGCTGCCTGTGCTATATAACCAGCCCCATGGCAGCTGCTGGTTGCTCTGTGAGGGCTTGCTCTGCTGGAGGCTGAGATGAGTGCAGAAAGTGGAAAGAAGCGTGGCCATGTTCCTGTCTCTGGGGACAGGAAGTTTAAGAGGAAACCTAAGAGAAAGGAAACCTATTCAGTCTACATCTATAAAGTACTGAAGCAGGTGAGTAAATGTTTTTGTTCTACTGGCAACTGCTTCACATGTGAAGTTACTTCTGCCCATTGTATGTTAGCCTTATAAAGAGGAATAAAGGAAAATCTGCTATTGAGATGAAAAAAAGAGTGGGTATAGGAGAGCCCCAGATGAGTGTCACAGGTGTATGTGTGGAATTAGGGCTCTTGGGATAGGAGGCAAGAGATGGATCTGTATCAGAGAGGGTTTCCTAGAGAGATTAAGATAGAATAGTGCATAGCTCTGTCTGCAGAAATAGTTTGGTAGAAGTCAAGAGGGCAGAAACAGCTGCTATTGGCCCAGTCAGTATTAAAATCTTCTAATTTCTGTTGGGGAGATAAGAAAAAGAAGTTTGAGAAGCAGCCATGACTTTGTCCAGGCCTTGGATGTGTACACAAGCTCATAGCCAGGACTTGGCATGTGTGGGCACTTCTGCCCCTTACAGGCTTGTTGTCCATAGGGGTCCGTCTGGAGGTTCCTGACGATGGAATCCCAAAGCCAGCATAGTATTGTGGGGGCCTCTTCTCTGTCTGATGCAAGTAGCACACAGCTTCAGATCCTCAGGGTGGCAACTGTGAATCCCTTGGGGGTTAGAGTGCCTTGCCTGGGGTGGGAAGGGGGACCCATATTTTGGGGGATCCCCCCAGGTGACAGGCATGTGAGATGGTGCTTGGTTACTGTCTGGCAGGTGCACCCCGACACCGGTATCTCTTCTAAGGCCATGAGCATCATGAACTCCTTCGTTAATGACATCTTTGAGCGGCTGGCCTCGGAGGCCTCACGCCTGGCCCAGTACAACCACCGCTCCACCATCACCAGCCGCGAGGTGCAGACGGCCGTGCGGCTGCTGCTGCCGGGCGAGCTGGCCAAGCACGCCGTCTCCGAGGGCACCAAGGCCGTCACCAAGTACACCAGCAGCAAGTGACCTAGCGGGCCGCAATAAAGTCCTTCTGCACCGACCGGTCCCTTCTGTCGTGGCGCCGCGGGGGGCCCGAGGCGGGGGGGGGTTCCGGGGCTCTGAGGTGCTGCCCCTCGCAGCCACGGCGGGGCCCGGGGCGGGGCGGCTGTGCGGAGACTGCGCTTCGGCCCGCCGCGGGCCCGGGGCTGCGGCCGGTCTCTCCCCGTAGAGGCGGACAGGGCTCTCCGTCGGGCGGGAGGTGCGGGGATGCTCCCCGTCTCCCTCTCCTACGTGTGCAGCGGCCGCCCTGGCTGCAGCTGGGGGACGGGGGGCGGGCAGCGGTGTCTGCAGGGGCCTGGATTGGGTTAGGCGTGGGGAGATGGAAGCTCGTGGGTGACCGGAGGTTTAGCGTGCGAGGTCGTCGGGAACCGGCTGGGTGCTCCCGGTGAGGCGCGGACTGCCGCTCCAAGCTGGAGCGGGAAGGAGGCGACTGTTGGTGCCGTGCTGCTGGCCACCGCGGGAGCCTCTGGCCTGGGTGGGGTTTAACTGTCGATCCACGCGGAGAATCGAGCACAAATCTGCCCTGGTTTATCACCGAGTGCTGGCTGAATTATCTTTCACATCCTCCTCTAAGGAGGCCACAGGGGACCCTCAGTGTGGGACGGGCAGGTGGAACCTTGATATGAACTGGCAAGTTGCTGTGGCCCCTAAATATTCTGCAGCGTTGCAGTACAACCTCCAGCAGCTCAGAGGAATTATCTGCAGTCTTTCCCCTTTACAATGAATAAAGATGAACCAGCCACTGGACTGCAAAACTGGTTGCTATTGAGGTCTCTGCCTCATCATAAGCACGATGAGCAGATGGCAATCTTTTGTGTTAATGGTGTTACACTTCAAAGGAGAAAAACTAAGTAAAGTTTTATGTCACATTAGTTTCAAGAAAACAAGGGACAAGATTAAACGTGGGTTTTGGTGGTGGGTGTTTGTGGGTTGGTTTTTTTTAACCTTTTCAGATCTTTATAGACTTGACTTCAAATTTGAACCTAAAATCAAACCTGTTTCAGAGAAAGGTGCATTAGGGCTGTTGGAGGGAGGTGTAACACAAATGTAGCTTAGATGGTAAGTGGGAAAATACTTGCTGACTATAGACATAAAAAGAGGTTAAAACCCACTGTAGGTAGTAGAGACATTAATACAAGATTCTGCTTATAAAGAATAACAATGAAACATCTGGGAATGACAAAGTATGAAGTACAGGAATACTATCTGTTTCTCGTACACTTTTCCCTATTTGATTAAAAAAGTTGTTATTAAACAAACAAGCTACTTCCTTGTTCCTTTGTAAATAAAGGAAGCTGTTTAAAAGCAGCTAGATGAGACAACTGCTTCAAGGTCAGTATGTCCATAACTTTTTACATGGGTTTTGAAAACACGGGCTGGAGTTTTCTGGTCTGCTGGCATTTATTATTAAAAACAAACAAACAAAAAGTACTGGAGTAGTAGGAACTTGTAAGTACAGAATCAAGGAGGAAATACCTTTCACTCTGGGAAAGGAGGATAGCATCATTAGGTGTGGGTCAGCCTAGAATTAATTCCTGGCAAAATAAAGGAGGCTCACTCTAAGACGCACTTGATAATAAATTAAGGGTTTGGAACAAAGTAATTGAAGTGGTTTGTGTAAACTGTGACTTATTTTACCAACTCGGAGGCTTGATTGATAATGCTACAGCTTTGCCATTTATAATTTTTAGAATGATTCACTTTGGCTTTAATTAGCTGTATATGTCAGCTACAGAGCACCCCTAGCATGGTGATTTCTGAGCTATCCTGTTCTCAGCAAGTTGGTAACTGATCACAAACAGGGACTTTCCTTCTTGAGGAGTCCTGCAGGAGTTGATGTTTGGTGTTGGGCAACTAAAAAAGCAAAAACATGCTGTTTGCTGCCTACAAATAAGTGTATGAAACTGCAGATCAATCTTTGCATCATAACTTGTAAAGCAGTTTGATCTGCGGCCATCTGGATTCCGTGGCAGGAGTGGATGAACAGCTGCTGTTTGAAAACAGTGAGATACAGCTCAGAGCAGAGAGTGCAGGCAAAGCTGGGTCACTCTGGGGAGCAGAGTGGGCTCTCCCACATTTCCCCCAGTCCTCATTTCCAGGTCTGTGATTGCTGAAAGCTTATGTTTGAGATTTGAAACGTCTACATTTCCTGCTGTTCTTCCTGCTATGCTTCCTTACTGTGCTGGGCTCCTTTGCAGCAGCCGGGGTTATCAGCATGCTGTTTACCAGTCTGTACCAGTAAAAGCAGAGACTAAATCCCACTCTCAGAGACTAAATCCCCCTCTCAGTGAGGTGCGCTTAGCAGCTGATAGAGAAGTTTTCCTATATTTATAAACTGCTTTCAAAGGTGTTCGGTTTTTTCTAGTTGTTGTGTGGGTTTGGTTGTTTTGGGGGTTTTTTTTTGTTGGGTTTTGGTTGGGGTTTTTTGTTTGTTTTGGTTTGGTTTTTTCCTCCTGATGAAAATTTCTCCCTTTCAGGTAGGGGAGGAGAAAAGAAATGGTGCAAAAGGAACTGACAGACACTGACACCAGAGCTGTGGCAGGTGACAGTATGTGGGGCAGTCTTGGTATTCACAAGGCTTGTGAGGTGATGCTGAGTCTCTTGAGCTGTGAAGCTGTGACAGGTGCTTGTTCCTGTCTGGTCAGGGTCAGTCTGTCCCAGCATTGTGGTCCAGACAAGGTGTATGTGATGTTCCTGGAGAGAGTGCAGGAGGCAGCAGAGCTGGAACTGAGCCGATCGCCTTCAGTCCCAGCCAGGCTGCCGTGGCATGGGGCTGGCTGGAGGAGGGAGGAAAGAGGTTGTACTGGGTGCTCTGTTGCTTTCACTGTAGGACAGCATTGAAGAGTGCTCTTTTCTCCAGTGTCCTGCCTGCAGGCCAGAACTGGTCCTGAGCATAGGTCTTGGAGCGGCATCTCGCCCAATAGCGCTGGGTTTTTAGTTCCTCTGGGCCTCACAGGCGGTTGTGCTGTGGGAACAGGCTGGGCAGCTGATGCAGGCGGCAGAGGCTGTGGCAGGGTTGCCTGCAAGCCCCGTTCACGGGCCTCCTCGGCTGGATGGGGACTGGGAGAGTCCAGACAAAGAGCGGGGCTGTGCGCGGGCTGACCGTCGCATCTGGGCGGTGAGCAGCCTATTCCCTGCCTGCTTGTGCTGTTGCTCCCGGGGCACGGTGTCTGTTTGTCCTCCCTTCTCCAGCAGCACTCCCGTTTCCCTGGCCGCAGGATGTGCGGCCAGGCTTTTTGTGGGGTGGAGAGTGCTCAGGAGTTGCTCGGAACTGCAGTTCTGCTGCTGCCCTGGAGGTGGTTCTCTCCGACTACCCGATGTCAAATGTATTGCAGCTGCACGGGCAGGAGCCCGGGGCTGCCCAGCTCCGAGCAGGCTGCTGTGGACCTGCAGCTTCCCTCTGTGGTACCGCGGCTCTCTTAGATAACCGGCCGTCTGCGTGGGTAAGTGATGATTTAGGGTGAGATGAGCAGTCGGCTCCTGGAAGGGTCTGGCAGAGCTTCTAGCATTCCCTTTTCTCTTTCCTTCCCTAAAGTCTGGAAGGATGGAGTTGGTGATGGGCCTCATATCCCTCTTACTACATCCCTATGTTTCCTCTCAGATCTGGAAGTGCAGTCTGCAGTGCAGATGTACCAGGCTTGAGAGAAGGAGGTGGTTGCTCCTGAAATTGTGAGTTCTGCACTGAACCTGCCCAGGTTGGTGGTGGTTTTGTGGGTTTTTGTGGCTTTTTTGGTGGTTTGGTTTTGTTTGGTTTGGTTTTTTGGTGTGGTTTTGTTTGTGGTTTTTGTTTGTTTGGTTGGTTGGGTTTTTTTTCCATTTCCCACGTGTGAATGTGGGTTCATCTTTCACTGTGCAGGAGTCATGCTGCTTGTTTCCCTGCAGTCCATCCCCACAGAGCTGCCCTGATACACCTGCACAGGATGCCACCCCTAATAATAAGACAGGCTTATTGTCCTGTTTGTGCCATGACACTCCAGTGGATCAGGTGAGATCTGAATGAAGTTCCTTTGGGAGGAGGGTACAGGCTCTGCCAGCCAGGGGGTTTTGCAAGAAATCGGACACTTGAGAGTGACCCAGAAGCACTCGGGCTACAGCAAAAACCAAACCTGAACTGCAGGCGCTCTTCCAAAGCATCTTGGGACAGCCTTGGTCCATGTGTGTCTGTCATTTCCCAGCTCTCCTTGTGTCTTTGCAAGTCTCCCATTGAGTTCTTAGTGCTGCCACACTGCAGCACTGACATGTTGCGCGTCCTTGGCCCGTGTCTATGTCCATCTGATCTTACCAACCTATACATGCCCATGGGCCAGAAGCCTTTTTTTTTTTTCTTTTGCGCCTTGGTCCATTCTTGAAACCCCTCAAAAAGAAGACTATAGTGTAACAAACTGAATCAAAGTATTCATAAAGCCATCAGTGATGTCTGTGTTCTCTGTTGTTTGGTTATTTTTTTTTCATATGAAGTATATGCTTTTTCTCTGAGTGTGGGACCATGAGGCAGAGCATCTCTCTGGTCTGAGTGGTGCGGGTTTGAGGGGAGGGATCTTTATGGAGGCTGGTAGGAGTGTGCAGACCTGTGTGTGTTTCTCCTCCTGTGTTGCTGTGTCGCTTGGCAGCGGTGCTGCCAGGTGGCTGTTCTGGTGCATCATTAGACACTGTTCCAAATGGCATAGGCAGGAATGGGTTCAGCACTCGGAGGAAAATAAGCTGGTGATGGATAGCCTTGGTGATGCCAAAGCTGTCAAAATAGGAACCTCTGAAATGCAGCCAGGGTTCCAGCAATGGACAGTCATCCTCTCTGTGCTCAACTGCTGGTGTATGGGAACAGTGTTGGTCCATGTCCCTTCCCTTTTCTGGCTCAGTCTGAGGTAGGCTGTTGTCCGAGTAACAGTAACTTTAAAGTCCATAACTCAAGGCAGATCAGAATCCTGTCTGGAGAATGGGAGGTGAGTGATGATCAAAGGTCAGACACTCCCCTGTGAGCACGTTATCATCTGAGGCTGCATTATCCCTGATGCTGCCAGCACTGTAGCAGGACTGAGGGTCTGTGGCATCCTTGGAGCTGTGTCTCTGTTTATGTTCTCCCCAGCAAGGTTTGTTGCAAATAGTTTGTTTCCTTGTTTATTCTTTTTCTTTGCGCTCTGCTCCCTCTAGAGTCCTGGGTGTAGCCAACAATAACACTTCTTCCTTCATCTCTCCTGCTTGGCATTGTGCACCAAGGGTGGGAGAGGTGTTCAGAAGTTAATCATGTGAAAAAGTAAGTCTTACTTGATATCAGTAATTTCCAGGGCCGTGTGACAGTGGGGGTCAGAAGGCATCCCTGTTTCGATGTCCTCTCCTGTATAGCCCTGCGTTACCTGCCGCCAAACACTGGGGAGACTGAAAGATGTGCTGTCTGGTGAGGTGCTTCCTGACATGGGGCTGCAGCCAGGGACCATTAGAACCCCAGAGGCTGGCTCGTGGTGCCCCTGGTGCCAAGAACTTTGGGTCAGGGCAGAGTGCTTCTCTGGGGCTTGTGTGTTCTCAGGACAAAAAACATGTTCTCCCGTAAGCTCAGGACAGTTACCCAGTGGTACCCTGCATGGTCTCCAGGTGGGAGGAGAATGCTTCCATGTGGCCTCATGCAGGTTGTGGGGCTGGAGAAGAGGATGACATGGGCAGAGTGGCCCCATGAGGAATGGCTGCTGCAGGCCACACGCCGTTTTCCCATTAGCGAGTGTTTAGTTCAGCGTTTTAAATAATTGTGTCCTCGGAATGATATTTAAAATCCATTTGGGAGGCAATGAGGCGGGAAAGTGCCTGTGCCATTGTGATGACGCTGCGCAGGCCGCACCACACATGCATATTACAAACTCGTTACAGGCTCGTTTACACGCACGCTGCTCACTCCCCACACAACCTCTCTCTGGTGCTCTTAATGTTTCTTCCCCACCATGGCTGCTTCTGCTTGGCACTGGGAGAATTGTACTCGATAAGGCAGGCCTGGCGTCCCCTGCAGCAAGAGGAGCAAGGGCCATGGGCACAGCAGTTGGGTGCTGGCCTTTGGGATGGGGATGTGTGAGGCATGTTGGTGATGGAACTGTCTCTCAGGTCTCCTGTCCTTCACCTGTGCTCCATGCTCCGTGCAGAGCTGTGCTTATGTTCTGATGAGCCCTTGCACTTGTGTTATTGCAGGATCCGGACCCTGCAGCCATAAGGCCTTCAGCAGCCATGCTCTGGGCACAGCTGGGAGAAGAGCTGCAGCACCTGAGCCAGGCAGACTGTGAAGCTGAGTACCAGCATGTGCTCTTGAATGCGCAGAGGTGTGGTGTGAGCTGGAGGGATGAGGCATGAGGGAGCAGATGGAGCAGCAGCTTCAGCAGTGGTTCCTTGAGTGCCCATTAGTGGCTGAATGGGAAGGTGGCCTTGCTGCTGTCCCTCTGTTCCTATTCCTCTGACTGCTGCGCCAGCTCCCTCCACTGTCCTCCCAGCCTGTGCAAAATAGAGATCCTATGTGACAGTCTGAGGCTCCCAGTGCTACTTCATCTTTGTCCTGTTGGCCTTGGTGGCATGAACCTTGTTCAGCCTTCTTCCCTTGTCCACTCCCTCCTGATTGTGTTTAGCCCCTTCTAGCCATGGTCCCAGCTGTGGTTTTGTTTGATGCCACCTTGTGACCAAATGCTCATGGGATGAGGATTGAGTCCCCAGGTATACTTAAGGGCATGCTGGGTTCTACATTGATGACCCTTGCACAGTGACCTTGCTGGTGCTTTTCTGAGCAGGAGATGGATGGCTCTAGCAACCTTCTCTCAGAAAAGACCACTGAGCAGATCTTGAGGGTAGAAGCAAAGCTGGAATAGGGAAAAAGGTGTTCAAATCAGAGGAAGGAAGGACAGGGTATAAAGCATTCGCTGCCTCAAACACAGGCAGGCCCCATGTTCTCAGGTGGTGCATTTTTTCCCTACCCCCCCACCCCGGGCTGTTGAGTCTGAGTTTCCAGTGTGTTTGGGAAACATGTGGCTGGATTTTTGCAGGATGGAGGGGTTGGTCCCACAGCCTTATGCTGAAGGGATGCTGATAGAATCTGGGGCAAGGAAGCACGTTGCGCTGAGCCTGAATGTTCTGCCCTTGTCCGTGTTCCTTCCAGCAATTAATGGACTGCCCCAATGAGGGGGCAGTGGGGTAGGGACTGGACCTGCTCGTGGTTCACCACAGATCAGGAAATCAGAAGGTGACACTTAATGGCTGGAACTTTGCAGGATTTATGTGAGTGAGTTTGTAGATGCACTTATGTGGCGTATTGCCCTGGTTGCTCCCTCCCTCTGCAGCATTTAGTATGTCATGGCAGTGTGTGTGTGACCAGCTACCACCTGCATAAAATCGTGAAGAAAATGCAATGTCTGGAGAGGTACCAACAGTGGGTGGTCCTCTGCTGGGTTGGGTGGGTTGGTTACTTTTGTACAGTGTAGGAAGGGCCTTCCCAGAAGCCCATGACTGTCAGTCCTTGGATCCATACGAACCTGCAAGCAGGACTTGGTGCTGTGATGTCTCTGAGACACCTCAACATACCTCCCATGCTCTGTTATGTCATATAAGAGAGATGCTAATTTCACCATGTTCATCTTGGTCCCCGGTACAAGGCAGGAGTGATCACAAAACAAACAGATGATTGAGGAAAAGATAATGCAAATCTCTTGCAATGAGAGCAACAGTGGATTAAACGTGGATGGATTGCTGGAAAAAGTTGTAACACTTTTTTCAAGGATGTGCATCCTCTGGTCAGCCTTGGGTTGCGGGATTGCACATGACCCCCTTCACCCTCACTTTTGAGGATCCTCCTCTTCCTCACAGACAGATACAAAGCATCTGAGAAAGGACTTGCTAAAGGCCCTGAAATCACCAGGGACAGAAGAGTGGGTGCTGCTCTCTGTGCATTGGTCAGGCCCTGTGCTCCTGGTGTGAAGTGGTTGTGCAAAACCAGTGAGGAGGAGGCTGCTTTTCCCCACACAGCCAGTTAAGCAGTGTGCAGCAAGTGGGCTCGGCAAACTGGGTCTGAAGGTAAAGCCTCGTGCCAGTAGCTGGACAAGTCCTGACAGATGACAGTGCTGAGGGACAGATGGTCCTGACTTCCGTCCTGTGACCTGTCAGGCAGAGCAAGCAAAGGCCCTTTTGTGGTGGGGCCAGGGCAGCTGCCGGAGCCCTGGCAGACGTGAAGGGAAGGTGCTACTGGGAGGAGGGGAGGTGTGCAGGTGTGTGTGGCTGGTTGGGTTCTGTGCGTTTTGGTAGGTGGTTGGTTGGTTTTGGCGACGAGTTTGTTTGGTATTTTGTTGTTTGGTTGGTTTTGTTTGTTTTTTATTGTGGGAGGGTTTGGGGTGTGGTGGTGTTGTTATCCATGGGAATGGGAGGAGATCTCCAGGGTAACTGGTGCAAAGGAGAACTGCACAGCCCCTCAGCCCAGTGTGGAAGCACTGCCTACCTTCTGCCAGCATTCTGGGTATTATGGCTGGGGACCTGGCCTCAGCCCAGCAGCCAGGGTGTTCCTCCTAGATGCCTTTCCTGGATGGCTGTAGGGCACGTGAGTAGTACTCTATATGAAGGCCTAGTCTGGGTTCTGTGCCCAAGCCTATGGCTGGGGGAAGCGTAACTGCACTGGTTCCAGTAGCAGGAGGTGAAATGGCACTTTTGAGAGAAACTAAGAGTTCTCCTTTGCTTATCTCTTGAGAGGATCCAGCCTACTCTGTACTCCAACTTGTTCCCCAAATTTGGGCTGTTGCACTGAGCCTCATCTGGCCAGAGGAGACTGACTATTTCTCATGTTCTTTCCACCATTCCTACCATGGTGTCCTCTCATGGGCTTTCCCCTCTGTTCAGAGACCTGGCAGTGTCTGATCCAGAAGCAAGTGGGATGTTCTTACCAGCAGCTTGGGCGTCAGTGCCCAGGTCAGGTTGAGGCCCCATAATGCAAGATGTGTCCATTGATGCTGTTAGTGTGACATGCTGCAGCTGGCCAAAAGCATGTAGTGAAAGTACATGAGCTCCTGCTCAAAAACCCAGACAAGTCCCCTGCCAAACAAATTCAAAATCCCCAACACCACCACCTCCCCACTCCCCCCCCCAAAAAAACCCATCTCTCAAAACAAAGAAAAAAACCCCACCAAACCCATAAAACCCTTCTAGTTGTGTATGTATTTAATATTATCAAGTGGCACAATTTGCCTGTTTTGCAGGATAGATGGTGTGGTCCAGGAGATGAGTCACGTGGGGCTGGTATGATGTATCCTAACAAGCCTTGTGGTCCAGTTGGGCAGCATGGCCCAGGAGAAGGTCAGTGGTTCGGTGTAGCAGTTCCAGGTGGAGTGCGTGGTCTGGCTGCACAGCCACCCTCTTAGCCCTTGGACCCTCTTGCAGACCTCTGCTGTGTCACCCCAGTGACCCCAGGCACTCTCAGTTACAGGACTGGGTAGAGGATACTGGCTGAAATTCCCACAGCCGCTAATGAGTCCCCGTTGCCATTGCTGGCACTCACAGCCTGCCCAGTTGGAAGGTTCTCGCATTGGCAGGGACACAGCAATTAACAGGTGAGTTGCAGGAGAGTAATTTGAGAGTAAATGAAGTTTAACAGGTTCCAAACCTATGTCAAGCTACCATAACATCCTGGCTAATGGGATCCACTCTGTCCCCTGCAGAGTGAGCTGTGATGACTGGTGGGGCAGGGCAGGGGGCTCCAGCACCTTTCAACACTCCAGATGAGACCCACCTGTGGCTGGAGAGGTGGATGGCATAGCTGGGCATATCCTGCTCAGAGGCCTGAAGACACTGACCAACCTCTTGAGGTTTGCATGGGAGATGGTCTTCCTTATCACCAGGAAACTTGGTTGAGATGACAGAAGTTGCTTTTCACAGCGCTTGCCCACGTCTCCTCCTTCATTTGAGTTGGCCGTGTCCGTGCAGCTGGCCTCACTGCCCTCGCAAGAGTGCTGGGCTCCCAGCAGCAGTGTCTGGGGATTGTGAGAGTGGTTTTGGGGGGGTGGGGGCTCTGTACTCAGTCCCTTATGACTTGGGACACCATTTCAGCTGCAGACCTTTCCCCAGCTACCCCCCACCATGGTTGTCCCCATCTCACTCTGTTTCTTTCCAAGTGAGAGCACAGTGCAAAGCCCAGGCTTTGCAGAGCAAACAGGCAAGCACAGGGAGTGTTCCATGGTTGCCAGCTACTCTTCTCCTGTGCCTGATCTGTGCTGGTGATTGCAACCAACAGCTGAAAATAAGCTCTTGGACAGAGGGGTGGTGGTGGTGAGGTGGAGCTGCCAAGCTGGACTATTTATACTGAGTGAGTCAGGCTGGTGTCTGAATCCAGACAGACACTGGGGAGCTGGAACCCAGGAGCAACCTGCAAAGGACATACTGTTGGATAAGAAGCTCTGGCTGCAGCAGCTTGTTTACTGTAAGGTTCAGACTTGTCCTGCTTGTTCTCCATGATGGACTGCACCTCTCCCTCCAGCTCTGCTGCACAATGCTTGCTGCAGCTGGACAAGGAGCAGATGGATCTGTGGAAATACTCTCAGCATACAAGACTCCAGAACCACAGCGGTGAGCACAGCCTCAGCCGAGTGGGCCAGAGGTGCCAGGACAGCCGCTTGGAGCCCCTGGAGTGCCGGGATCTGCTGGTCCAGAACGCGCTCTTCGCTGGAGACCTGGAGATGGTGCAGAAATACTTCACCAAGAGCGCAGCCGTCAATCTTGTCATTGAGGCCAAGGGTGATGAGCTGCGCTGGACTAGCAGGAAACATGGTGGGTGTGCAGGACTGGGACATGGTGGGGTGGAAAATGCCCAGGATGGGGACCAGAGAAAGAGCATCTAAGAAAAGTGTTGAGAGGAACCTCTAGGGGTGGAGACAGAGTGGTGGAAGAGAGACTTGGGAAGAAAGGCTTTTGGATGAGGAAAGAGGATTCTGGGGCTGTAGAACAAATGGTAGCAAGCTTGTTGAAGTTGGCCAGAGACAGATCTACTGGGAAATGATGAGAATAGGGCTCTCAGAAAGGCTGCTGGAGAAGAACATCAGGACTGCCCTGTTAGAGATTGCTGGGACAGATGTGAAATGTGTGAGATGGAGAGTGCTTGGGTGAGAAGGCATCAGGTGACATAAGGATGCTTTTCCTGCCTTATGTCTTAAGCTGGGGCCATTACTCCAGTTTGTTAGAAACTGGAGGCTGTGACTTGCTTTGAGAACAGCAGAGAGGTCTTAGCAGTGCCCTTCGGGCAGACCTTGGCCCCTATCCTGAGGAGGAAGCATGGCTGTACTTCAGCCTTGCAGGCAGCTGCTTGAGGAGCAAGCTATAGCTGCTTCCTATTTACCTTCTGTGTCCTGGTGCTGTAGTGAAATTGGGGTGTGAAGCAGAGGCATTGCGATCCCTGCTCCAGATACTGGCTTTGAGGAGCTGCAGGGTGGTTGATGTAGGAGGGTTTGCTCCATAATAAAAGCATTGGTGTTTTGCTTTATTTTGCACATGGAGTTTGCACCCTGCAAGCTATTCTAATCTGTGAAATGGACTGGGCAAGAGGAGCAGGGATTGGGGCTACCAAAGAGGTGGATAGAAGCAAGCTTGTTCTGAGTGACAGGAGGTAGAAGCTGGTCACCCTTGATGTTTTGTCCCATCTGTACACATCTCTGTACCTTGATCAGATAAATCTTGTGGCCACCACACTTGCTTCCATGCTCTCTGGGCCCTTTCGTTTACCTTCTCACCAGTGTTATCTCTGAGCTTTGCAGTAGGCAGCACAGCTGGTGTGTTACAGGGGGAGATGTGTTCAGCGGCTGGGGAGTGCATGTGTCTTCACTGCTGACTGTTGGTCTTGAGGTACAGGCAGATTCAGAAGTGAAGACAGGGAGTGGCAGGCACAGAGGAGCCATAACTGCACCACTTGTATTCACAGAAGGTGGGTGCAAAAGCCCCCCCATGCCAGAATGGAAGAGCTGTTGCTGAAGGCCACATCCCCATGGCTGTGGGGTCTTTTCAGGTGTCCTGGCACGAATCTGTGAAGCACTCTGGCAGTAGTTGTCCGTGACCAAGTGTTTTGTGGGGATCCCCGCTGGCAAGAGACAAGTGGATAGGGTGGGCTGCAGGTACAAGGGTTGCTGCTTGTGGGTGGGGAAGGTTATTTACTGAATGCCGGGGTTTGTATCACCCATGCTTTGAATTACTGCAGTCTATGTAGGCATAAAAATACTAAAGGTATCGTTATCCTTTGTGTAACCGAGACCATTTGTCAGTAAAATACTAACTGCACATTTTATCCCCTGTCTTACCCTGGGTGCACAGACCATAAACGTCCCATCAAATCTACCAGATAGGGGTATAGAATAAAAACCGAAACAAACCTCCGTGCTGCCGAAGGCTTTGGTTTGGCATCTCACTGGCACTTAGGGACAGCTTCTTAAAACTTGCCCAGCCAGTGACCTTGGAAGTAGATTGTAGTGACCTGGTCTTTCCCAGGTCATCCCTACTGGTATTTTAAGAAGCCCAGAGGAAGTGTAAATGGTGTGGAGTTACTGACAGTAGCTCACAGGGATGAGTTAGTGCCTCTCTGGCAATGTTTTTGTGGTTGGTAATCTCGGGCTCTTGTGGGGTACCTGCTTATGTCTTTGGGGAAATAGAGGATCCCATCAGGTGAGAAAGTCTGTCAGGTGCTTCCCTCTTTGTACCCTTTCATGCACGACAACTTAGCTGGACAAGTCTAGCATAGGCAGAGCATGCTGGAGGCTGTCATTGTAGAACTTGGTCATTTATTTTCATTACTGAGAGTAAAGTTCCTTATCTTACACTCTTCTCTGGTCCCCCAGGTAATTGTTGCTTGGTGGTCTATTGCAGTCACTTAACTTCTTTTTAGCTGCATAATCTGAATAGTTCCATGACAGAAAATTAACCTAAATGTTACTAGTCCTCCATGCAACTTGATGTGTTCTTTAGAAGGTACAGTCTGAACAAAATGCACAGAATGTTGATGAACTGTGAGCAAGTGTATGGTTCTGTAACCAGCGTAGGGGCAGGGTGGGTTTATACAGCCAAGTGGGAACAGGGGAAAATTCCATCTTGGGTCAAAGGACAGCAATGAGGTGCCCCAAGTGAGGGGGCTGTCAGAGGATGGGAAAGGGAGTGCTAAACTCATGCAGGAGCTCTCTTCAACACTGAATTTCAGCAGAAAGTAGGAAGGGGTTGAAGGGATAATTGCCTTCTATGTTTTAACTTCATTTGTAGCACACGGTTTCCCATCCTTGCACCTATTTCTACCTGTCCTTTGGTTTAAGCTTTGATTAAAAAGAACTTTCCCGTGGCTTGTTTGAAAACCTGCCTAGTGCCACGGGCTCAATTGCGACTAACCCACGGGTGTGCGGTACTGGAGATGTGCAGGGAGCCAGCAGCTGGACAAAGGTGTGATGCTGGTGTACTCTGGGTGACAGTGGGCTAGCTGGGCATGAGGCCACTTTTGTTTCTGTTTTCTCAGTGATATCCTGTATCCATTTCTTCTCATCAGGCTCCTCTGCTACCCTGCCCTGCTTTGGAACTTTCCCTTTGCAGCCAGTGACTGCAGAGGTACTGCTGCCTGGAAGGAGTGTCCTCTGCAGCCACTTGGCCCAAATGTTTGGTCACAAGGTTTCCCAGAATAGAGCAGCTGAGATCTGAGCTGTCCTCAGCCTGGGCCAAACAGTGGCGTGACAGGTCCTCCCTCCCTGCGGACCCCCCCAGTGCAGACGGGCAGTCTGTCAGCCGGAGCACAGGGCTCTAGTACCCACAGCTCAGAGCCTGTCTGGGGAGACAGCAACAGGTTCTGCCCTGGTTTCTGTGGAGGGTCTGGGTCCTGCATCATGGGTAGCACGACAGGCAGAGGAGACAAGACTCAGGAGCCCATCTGCACACAGAAGGTGGATGGACCTGCCCAGGACTACTGGCAGGCCCTGCTGACTGGGGATCAGGCGATTGTGGCCGAAATCCTCAGCGAGCCTCAGAACAACCTGAGTCCCAATACTGTATTTGACACCAGTGACCTGGAAGAGTGGAAAAACTACCGCTTCAACTTCCGTGGGCTGAGTATGCCAGGGACAGCGGGCAGGCAGTGTGGCCCAGCTGGACAGGGGCTCAGACCCTTCTGCTTGTGTTTCTGCAGGGCATGACTGCAGCTGGGATTGCATGTTATGGGTGCTGTGTGGTTATGGGGGAGCAGGGATGGGAGCCAGAGCACTGGGATGTGACTGGATTCCCCTGTACCACTTGTGGGAAGGTGTGCCCAGGAGTGTGAGGAGTGTCTGGGGTACCTGGCCCTTCTAGTGGGGGTGGTGCAAGTGTTTGGAAGCTGCTTGGGTTCCCCCTCGGGGCAAAGGAGATTCAAGCTCCAAGTTGTTCTCCTGCGACCGGCTGTGTGCCTGTTCTATCCATATGCAGCCTGTGCAGGGCTGACGGTTTTCTCTGTGGGTTGTGCTGGCCAAGAACTTGTCACAGCCCTGTGTTTGGTCCTTGAGATGCTTCAGTTTGAACCTGGCCCTGGGAAATGCAACTGACCACATGCAGCCTCTGCCAGAAAGAGGTGAGAGGGATGTAGTGTTGGATGTGTCACACAGTCTGGGATGTGGTCCTTCAGCCCAGCCTGGATGAGCAGCAAGAAGTGTGTTTTAAGGACCCCTTTTCCTGCAGCAGCTTCAGGCTGTTTGCCAGCAGACAGCACCAGCTCAGCAGTGGTTCCAGCTGGGTCAGCATCTTTGAGATGTGGCAGGTTTCAGCCCCTTGCTCTCTCCTAGACCCTAGATGCTCATCTCTGCTGAAGCTTGTTTGTCTGCACTATGCTCAGGGCTTGTCTGAACCTCCTGTGTGCATGGCAGCCTGGCCAGCACCTCTTTGTTTTAGTGCCTGGTTCCCTGCCTGTGCTTCTGTCAACAGAAACCCTGTGATGGAGCTGCAGGTGAAGCACACGCTTGCTGGAAACAGCCTCTGCCCCCTGGTTCCTGCTCCTCCGAGGTTCCTGAGCGCTGTGGCTGGACATGGCTCCCTGATGTCTCTTTCCCTGCAGGACTGTGGTCCCTGAGCTACGAGCAGGAGCTCACCACACCACTGCACATCACGGCCAGCCGGGGCTACACAGACTGTCTGCAGCTCCTGCTGCTCAGGGGTGCTGCCGTCAACTTCGCACCTGGGGGTAAGACCGCCCTGCACGAGGCCTGCGCGGCAGCCAGGACAGACTGCGTGCGCCTGCTGCTCAGCTTTGGTGCTGACCCTGAGGCTGTCTCCGAGGGTGGCTACAAGCCCCTGCATCTCTGCAAGAGCCCAGACTCCCTCGAGTGAGTGCTTCCCAGGGGATGCAGTGGAGCTTCCTCCCCTGGAGCTTTGCCCTGTGTAGAAGGGGTCCTGGTGCATCCCTGCAGGGGGGCTGGTGGTTGCAGCAATGGCTGCTGAACGGGGCAGCCTTGCTGCTCTTCCTCGACCACAATCACCTCTGAAGTCCAACCGATGACTGCAAGCGCTACTCCTCAGCTGGTGCAGCTGAGCTTGGTGCTGCTGTTTATGGCTCACGCTATGAAGCTCAGGGCACGTGCTGTGCAGACAGGCCTCTGTGGGGGGGTGGGAGTGAACTTGGGGTGTGACGACACTTCACTAAGGATCTGCAGACAGTTAGATCTGCTCACCAGTCACCCTGGCTTAAAACCATGGCTCCAGGGCATGAGGAGCAGAGAGCTTTGGAGTCTTGAGAAAAATGAAAGACACGGGGCGTGGGAGGTAGGATAGGAGCTGGAGAGGAGAGTCTGTCACTGAGTCATCTTGTCCCACACAGAT
The DNA here is from genome assembly GCA_024611175.1 of Megaceryle torquata. Lineage (NCBI taxonomy): Eukaryota > Metazoa > Chordata > Aves > Coraciiformes > Cerylidae > Megaceryle > Megaceryle torquata. The sequence continues at coordinate 19,787 of JANIJG010003462.1, forward strand.
GTGTCCAGCAGCTGCTGCAGCATGGTGCCAGCGTGAACAGTCGGACAGAGGAAGAAGGCGACACAGCTCTGCATGTTGCTGCACGGCACGGCCTAACGGACCATGTCCAGCTGCTCCTGCGCTATGGGGCAGAGCTGGATGCAGAGAATGAGGAGGGGCAGACGCCACTGAATGCCACCTGTGCTCATCCCCACCAACCCCAGGACATGGACTGCTATTACCGGGTCTGCCAGCTGCTGGTGGAGAGTGGTGCAAGTATCAATGCTGCAGACAGGGACCGTCAGCACCCGCTCCACCTGGCCTGCAAGAATGCCAATGCTCAAGTAGCAGAGCTACTGCTGGCCCGGGGTGCAAATGTCAACGTCATGAACTACAGCGGCAACATGGCACTGCACAATGTCCTGCAAGCAACCGCCTACAAGCTGGAGCACCGCCCGGAGCTCATAGTGCGAGCCCTGCTCAACTATGGTGCTGTCCGCATCTGGCCTGGCTCCCTCCTCAAGGTGCGGGGCTCAGCTGTGCCCAGAGTGCGGTGGGAAGGGAGGGCTGTGAGCAGCAGGGCCCGGGTGAGAGCATGGATGGTTCTGTGGCAGCAGGGTTTGCTTTGTGCCAGCCCACTCACTGTCCTGCCGTTGCTTCCCAGGGGCTGGGGGAGGGGAGACTGGCATCACTGGTAAGGGATTCCCTGAAGGTTTCTCCTGGGGTATGTTCTCCTGCAGGACTCTCTTGCTTCTGTCTGCTGTGCTGTGTGGACAGTAGTACCCAGTTTCCATAATCACTTGCCCCAGAAAGTGTTGGCCCTCTTCCTCCCCGGGGATGTGTTTCCCCTTTGGGGCACACCCTGCAGCTCTTGCTGCCTCTGCGAGACATCAGCAAATGAAGGGTTAATTTCCTGTCTTAATTCCTGAGCAGTGCAATAATTACCCAGCCCGGAGATCAGCAGATTGCTCTCCCCTTTGGGAAAATACAGGAAAATCAACAATTAACACTAATTAATCTCCTATTAACGCCAGATAATGAGGATCACTCGTACAGCCGGAATAGACTCTGACAGCTACTGCTGGCCTGGGCCGCAGGGAGTGGGAGCCAAGAGCCAGGGGATCTCTGCAAGCTGTGGGTGGGGTGCACTCCGAAGGCCACGCAGGCCGTGTGAGATATGCAGCACCAGCCGGTTGCTCACACCTGCGCGGACACAGCACAGACCAGAGACGTGTCGTGCAAAACACGTGTGGTGTCTTCTGGGGCTCTGTGCACAGTGCATCCCGGGGCACCCATCGCAGGCAGCACAGACACGGGGTGTCTCTGCAGCCCTGTGCCAAACAGGCACTGTACGCCCCCAAGACCCCTCCACACCTCAGCTGCTCACAAAATGGGTGTCAGGCCTCGGCCCAGAACGGCTGGAAAATACGAGGAAAGGAGCCCGGTGTAAAGCAGAGCGTTGATTGCTCACGAGCTACTTGCAGCCATGAGGCAAGTGCAGGGCATCTGCATCCCAGCCACGTACATTAGTCCCGGCTTCTTGAGAAGAGGCTGATGGGAGGGAGTTGTGCCAAGCGCAACTGTGTTGGTTCAGCCACCTTCTTTGCAGGAGTGGTGCTCTGGCGCATCCCACCGTCACTGGGTTTGATCTTCTGGGACAGCACCAGGGAAGGATATCGGTTCTCTAGGTTTGCCAAGGCTGGTTTTGAGCAGCTTCTTAGAAGGTGAAGGTGGGGCTTGCAGGACCCTGCCCGAAGGCGCTGTTCAGCTGCTCTCTCCCTGGCGCAGGTGCTGCGGTACTGCCATACCTGCCCACGTGTCATTGAGGCCCTGATGAACAGCTATGATCGCGTGCGTGTCTCTGAGGACTGGGTGGAAGCGGTTCCAGCAGAGGTTGTACAGGTGAGGGAATGTAGCCAGACCACTGTGGCAGGGTGCCAGAGGAGGCTGGGGGCTGAGGGGCATTTGGGCATGGCAGGGCTAGGGCTGGATGGAGGTTTGCTGGGCACAGGGGTTGTGCTGCTATGGAACAGGGAGGCTGCACCATAGTGACTAAGGTGAAGGGATGTCTGTCTGGGCCTCTGCTCCATGGGGTGGTGTCTTCAGCTTTATCTGCCTCTGGTCCTTTCTTCTCTCTCCCTAGAAATACCCACGTTTCTACCAGTCACTTTTTGCCCTGGAGCAAAGGCCTCGCTCCTTGCAGCACCTGGCTCGCTGCACACTCAGGACCTTCCTGGAAGGGAGGCTGCTTCAGGTCCTGCCTCAGCTGCACCTGCCAAGTGCCTTGCACCGTTTCCTGCTGCTCGGCTTCGAAGATGTTCTCTACTAAGGGCTGAGGTTCCAGTCCTACTGTGCCTCTCTGTGCAGATGCTCCATCCCTGCCAGCGCACTCTGTGCCTTTCTGGCTCACCCCTTCCTCTCACGTGCCTCCTGCCAGGTCACGTCAGCCCCCCATGCCCAGCCTGTTGCTGTGTCAATTGAATTTGATGGTTTGCTTTGTTTTGTAACAGTGTCCTGCAGCTGTCAGAGTTAAAGCCGCACCTCCGGTCTCACTGATACTTCGCTAGTTCTGAAGTTTGCTCTGCCTTTGGGCGATGAGGGCAGCTTGGGCTGGAAGAGTGGAACCTGCAGTGGTTTGTTTCTGCAAACACCGGAGCACTCGGTGCCACTGCATGCATGGGCAGCAGCTCCTCACACTGACAATTCCTCTTCAGACAAAGGTGTCTTGGCACAGGTGGCCTCCTCTTGTGATGGAGGACCCGTGTAGGGACTGCAGCAGAATTGCCAAGGTTCCTTCCAGACCTACCAGGATTGCAGGCAGGGAGTCCCAGCATGGGAGCGGGGCTGAGGTCAGGTAGGTACCTGAGAGGGGCAAATCTACCCCTGGGCACAAATCTTCACAGACTAGATTTCATCTATGGTCCTGCTGACATTAAAAGGGCAGGATTTCCTGGTGTGTAAGGATGCCACTAAGTAACTGTTTCCAAGGAATGTGAGACTAGTAGGAAAAGAGGAGTATCTTTTACAGATTAACTGGGGGGAAAAAACCAACCCAACCCCCCCCCCCAAAAAAGCACCAAAAAAGCCTTTGGGCATTCAAGCCCTTTTTCAAAAGTGAAAACAAGAAGTTCAAGCTGTATGTTGAACTAACTGCTCTGTAGTTTCTTGGATATTCATGTGAACACACTTAAATGCTGTCACGATGCTGCATATCCCTCCCCCTCCCCCGGTTATCTTAAGATCCCCAGTGTGCCATGATTTGTTACGGAGAAGAAAAACAATGGTTCAATGAACTCATTAGCCAATTAAATACCCTTAGATGTAAGTTATCCTCCTGCAGATTATAAAAGTTGTTACTTAAACAGTTTGTATTTAGCTTCTTCCTTAATTACTGATAGAATAGAAAGTATTTCATTACCACTGCAGAATATGAATATTGTCCATCGTTGTTTCAAATGCCAAGCAGAAATATTGAGTTCTTGGTTTTAATTATGCACAATGTACATTTACACACAGAGAACTGGGGCGGGTGTCTGATGACTGCCATTCTGTAGATTCTCTGCTGCTGGAGCATCCTGCTCTGGGGTTGACATCGAAACATCCTGAGAAATGGGAGCGGATTCAGAGGAGAGCCATAGCGAGTTAGGGGTTGACAGCGATTCCTATCAGTGGGAAATTCAGAGGGGTGGTGGTTGGACACACAGTGGTTGATCCTTGGGGATGGCTGTGCTGTTGTAGGCTTGGTCCCGTAGTTAGAGGGTGAGAAGGGTTGGCAGCACTTTTCCACAAAGCACCGTGTGCAGGGGCTCTACGCCCTCCAGTGCCATGCTGGCATCCATCCCTGGTCCAGCTGTGCTGTGCCAGGCTTCAAGGGGCAGGCTGCAGAGTTTACTCAGCATCACCAGCTTAGGGGCCTTAGGGATAAAACTAGATCCAGTGTCTGGAAACTGAAGCTGGGTATATGTACATTAGAAATGAGACACATTTTTAATATCAAGGGTTCTAATTGTGCCTTGAAAAAGACAATCAGGATGGATGTAGATTTCTCATCTCTGGATTTTTTTTCTTTTAAATCACCAAAAGATCCACTCTAGCCCAGCCCAGAATTCATTCTACATAGTGTTGAGCCCAAGTCCCAAAGAGATCCAAGTACTTAATTACAGATCTATGATCTGTGGTCTCGTCACTCTGATGCACGGGTCTGCCTCTGGCCTCTGTCACCGCTGGGACTGTGCTTGGCCCAAGGGCAGTGAAACAGGGCTGTGTTTCCCTCAACAGCACTGCTCACTTCATTGGTGCTTCACTGGTATCTCTGATTCCCCATTAGTTTCCTTCATTTTGTAATTACTGGTTTGTACTGGCTTGATCCGCTTCCTTGCTCTGAATTTTCTGCCTGTGCTGGTTCCTGAAAAAGATGTTCTGAAATAAATGGTGATGCTACTATATAATTCTATTTAAATATTTGCTCTTATTAATTTTTTCTCATAAGCTTTAGCTTTGAGACTTCAGCTGTTTGGAAGCACTGAGCATGTTTCATCCTGGTACTGGGTGGTGTTTTATGGGTTGCCAAAGCACCTTAGGGCTGGGTGTGACACGCAGAGGCAAACTTGGTCATCTCACCAGTCCACCACCACGTTCAGACCTCAGGGGCTTCCCCAGGACCCTTGCAGTGATTCCACCTAAGGAAGCACTCCAAGGGTCTCAGATTCCCAGCAGTAGGAGCCTCAGTGTTTGCCCCATCCCCACACACCAACCTGGCCCCTCTCTGAGCAGCACCACCCAGAACTTTGCTGGACTAACTCCAGGGGCTGGTTTGGCTACAGCAGCTCTCCTGGTGCTGAGTGCTTCTGCTGTTCACTGTTAGGATCGTGGCCCCAAATGCTTCCCACAGTTCTAGGCACACCGCTGAAGCACAGAGGTCACAGAGGCTGGTACACAAGATAGGCCACCATTACTACTGGCCTTGTGCAAGACCTATCGGAAAGCCAGGTATGTGGTGTTGCTCTGGAATGTTAGCTTGCCTGAGTCCTAGGATGGTCCACTCTGAAGTTTCCTCTCCTTAAGTTACAGTCTTTGCCTATTTTGGAAACCCTGGCAGGGTTGTTTCCTTTGGACCGCTTCATGGATATAGTCCAACAGTAGAAGCGGGGCCTGATATGAGCCTAGTTTCTGTCAACATCACAGCCACAGCAAACCCCTTCTCTAGACTTTCCAAACTTGGAGTAAATAATTTTGCAGCATTACCCTTGCTTTTAATATACTTAGTAGCTATATTGCAGGAATGCCTAGAGGCCGTAACTAGATTTAGTCCTGTTGTGCTAGATTCTGTGTCGAGACTGTAAGTGGAGCAGGTAGAGGCATAAAGTTAAGGTTGCATAGCAGTTTCCATTAGAAAGACCTGCTTTCATTTGCCAGACAGTTATTAAACTTTAACTGTTGCAGTTGTGGTTTGCCATGCTGTGTGCTGAGCTTTTCCCGTTACAGCTACAGCAAAAATTAATTGGCCTCTACTTAGCCAACAGCCCATGCACCAGGAATATGCTCTAGACTCCCCACCTTGGAGGAGCAGCAGTGCAGGAAGGAGAGCTGGCCCAGATGGTTCTTCTGCCCAGTAGCGTAGGACCAACTTTTCCTAAATTACCAGCCTCTGAGGATTCCATTTGGCAGGTACCAAGCAAGGATGTTTTTAGAGGCTGATAATTTTTCTCCCTGGAAGCCCCTGCCTATGCTGAGCAGTTTGAAGTTATGCCAGATCCTCTGTGCTGACCAGAGAGGTCATGTACCATCTTCAGCATGGACACTGTGTCCAAAGTGTTAAGCGTTGAGCAGGACACTTTCCAGACTTGCCTGCTCACTCCAGAAATGTAGGCAAACTGACTTTTTCAGGCTCACAGCTGCAGCAAGGAACAGAGAAGAAGAGGAGGAAAAAGCTTCATCAGTTCTTATGTGGAAAACAGACAGACAGGTCTGTAATCGCTTAAGGGCAATGCCTACAGGGACTGGTCTTGAATTCAGTACTCAGGACCCAGCCTGGTGTGACTCGGGACCAAGTGCTGAGGCTGATAAACATGGAGCTATGACCCAGCAACTCCAAAACAGCAGGGGAAGAGCAGGTCTCCTCCTGAGATTTTTTTTTTTTTTTTTTTAGCTCAATCTCTGATAATGTATCCAGCAAAGTCCTGAGAGGTCTCTGTCAACAGCTGGGAGTACAATGAAACCAGGGGCTTTACAAATTGCACATGCAGTTAGTTTTTCTCATGTACCTGGTGTGTTTGATGATGCATCTTCAGGTACAATGAGGGGACACACCAGGTACTTGCCAGGGCAGGGTGGAACCTGATCAAGCAAAGTAGAGTTGGCTCCCTACAGAGCAGACGTGGGGGGAGCGAGAGACACCCAGGGAACAAACTGAACAGCAGAGATCTGAGCCTCAAGTGGAAGCCATGGAAACTGCATTTCCAATAGACACAGAAACTGTGGAAGATTAGACATAGGGGACAGAACGGGGAAAGCCTCTGGAGGTCTCAGGGGTGGTAGAGTTGTCATGTACAGCCTGGACACTCACCCTTCCAGCTTGGCTCACCCTGCAAGGATAGTGGATGTGGGAGCTCTCCACCTGTGTCTTGTTCAATGCATGCACTGAAGTACAATAGCACAGTATTTGCTTTATTTTGCTTGCAACCCTTTTTTGCCCCAGCCCTTAAACCATTTCTCTGGATCAATTTGGCAGTGTTCTACCTTAGTTGACTGCAAAGTCTTATGAGAGTAAGCAAACCAGAATGGAGTAACTTGTCAGGGCCCTGAGCACATTGCCCTCCTCCTGGGGGTCTGGCTCTCTGGAGTCAGAGCCAGCTCTCTGTATGTGGGGAACCTCAGCGAGGGCCTGCCCCTCTGCCTGAGGAGCTGCTTTTGAGCTCAGGCTCTCCCCCTTAGTCTCTGACCGACTTCAGCTGCAGGTACACTTGATCTTGTACTTCCCCGGCCGTGACCCACTGATTACACTTTCTGGCTTGGCCTTTGACCTGCCTCATCACTTGGAGAGTGGGATTTGCTGGGTGGTCACAGACTACTGGTGACACTGGTTACTGTCACCAGATCTACACTCACCTTCCTTCAGTCCTGTGGGACTGCTCTGTTGTCAGTGATGCTGGTGCCCTGTCTGCCCTGCTGCAGCTCTTCCCTTCCCTGTGGGAGCAGCTGCCCCTCACTGCTCCTGGCACTGAACTGAGATTCAGCATCTGAGGAGAGAGGGGCTGCAGGTAATGCGAGCATATAACCAGGTGTAGGAGTTAGGAGAACCTTAATCTTGGAGATGTATGTAGGGACTTACAGACTGCTAGCTATTGATTTGCAGGGGTCAGCACGGGAGCTTCGGGAAGGACCCGCTGCCTTGTGCATGGGCAGATGTCTCTCCCTGTGGGAGCCATAGTTTATTCCCAGTTTTCTCAGTTTCCCCAGCAAGACCAGTGCTCGTGCCAGGACAGCAGTGTCCTGTTGCTCTCAAAGATCTTGCTAACTTAGAGTGTGACATGTGGGCTGAAGGTTACATATAAAAGGTTCATGGAACAAATTATCAGATTGTAGTTGCTCAGGAGTTAGGAAGTTGCTTGCATAGCCTTGATTTGGACTCTTCAGGCTGCACTGGCATGTCCCTGAAAAAACACGTTTCAAGGCTGTAGCAAAGCTGGTGCCCAAAGCCTTCTTGTGGACAGAGTAGGAGAGGGTGGTGATGGAGAAATCCGCATAGTCACATAGATATCAATGCCACCAGGGAGCCTGGGTAGCTAAGCAGCCAGAGGTACTACATCCCTGGTCAACAGGGGAGTTCAGGCAGGACCACACTGGGTCCTAGAAGAGAACTGCCCCTCAGTGAGAGCTGGAGGTCTGGCGTGTGGCTGTGCCACTGAAAACGCAGCCAGAGTGAGTTTAGACACTACTTCAGCTCTGGCACTCTCTCAGCCTGAGTGCTTTCCATGCTGATCCTGATGCTCCTCCAAAGCAGGGCTTTAGTTTGCTCGATGTTCAGCATATTACAGGCCCTGGGAGCATCTTCTTGTAGACAGGAGCACAATATAAGTGCCGACCTGGAGAGGATAAATACTCCATTTTAGCGCGAGGATTCCCCACACAGGGTCGGGCCATGCTCCCCAGGACACGCAGCAGGGCCAGGCAGAGCTGTGAAGCTCTGGCCTCAGCTCGGGAGCGTTCAGCTCGCGCTGGGCTCCGTTGCTCTGCGGATTGAGTGATGTGAGGAAGGGTCCAGCGGCGGCCCCGCCGGGGAGCACGTCTGACACACGACGAGTGCGCAGGCGGGAGGGACAGAGCCCGGGGGCTTTGTGCAGCCGCAGCGCAGCGCGGGCGGGTCCGCCAGCCACGGCCGAGAGACTCCCGGGGGACGGACAGGTCCGGCCGGACTCCACCGCCCGGGCCGGCGCTCCCTGGTGCCCCGGGTATTCTCTGGACACCCGGCGACCCGGGCTGCGGCCCTGCTCGGCCGGGGCTCCGCACCACCTGCCTGGTCCCGACGGAGTCGGGCACCGGGAGACCCTCCCGCGCTGCACAGCGCCGCGAGGGAACAGCAAGGCTGGGGGCGGGGGGAGCCGGGGAGCCTCATTCTCTCTCAGGTTTCAGCCCCCCTTTCCCAGTCTGGCTCGAGCACTTCTCTGCGGCCCCGCGGCTTCCTCCGGTCCCGCGGCGCCCGATGACGCCGATCTCGCACAGACCCCGCTCCGAGGCTCCAGGGTCTGGAAGGGGGCAAGCCAGATCCTGCCCTGTAGCCCCTCTCCAAGCCCATTCCTCGATCAGGAGGTGGGCGGGCGTTCTGCCGGCACAGCACATTAGCCCCAGAGCGACGGAGCCGGTGCCCTACGAGGGCCGGTCCGTCGGGGTGCTCGAGCCCGGCCGGCGCAGGCATCCAGGGGCCGCTCCCCGGCGGGGTGGGCCGTCAGGAGCGTCGGCCCGGGCCGGCTCCGAGAGACAGTGGGGCTGGGGCGGAGCGGACGTGGCTCGCCCCGTCCGTTGTCCCGGCCCCAGGGACGGCCCGAGGAAGGATGTGCCGAGAGGCGCGGCCCCGTCCCGTCCCCACAAAAGCACCCTTGTGCTGGCCCCGTAATTGCTAATCATCAATCACCATTAATAACAGCTGATGAGGCGGGAGGGGGAGGCGCCTTCCCAGGGGCCGGCCGCGCCGGGGGGAGCGAGGAGCCTTGCCCCGCTGGAGCGGGCGCTGAAGGAAGAACTCGACCGTGATGTGCGGAAGATGGATGAGAGCAGAGGGCGACACCCCCTCCCGCCTCCCCTCCCGTCCCTCCCCTCC
>JANIJG010003463.1:9741-44506 GCA_024611175.1 Megaceryle torquata
GTTGTTTTTTGTCAAATCCTCGTTTTGTACAAAATTGGAAGCCCCGTGAAGGGGGGGGGGGGGGTGGTGTCACCTGGGGAGAGACAGCATCCTACCTGCCAGAGGAGCTGCCTTTTAAGCAAGGCCTGCTCTGTGGCGTTAGGCTCTCAGGAGCAGCAGAGCAAGCCACATCGAGACTGCCAGCCAGCTTTTGCACCATGAGACACAGTGCTGCCCTCACCCCGGCTTTGCTTAAAGAGCAGTGAGACGCAGGGGGCAGCAGCAGCCTTGGTTCACCCAGACTCCATGCAGAGCTGGGACCAGAGACCCAGGATTAGGGATTGATGGGGAATGCACTGGGATCCCAGAGAAAATGATCAACCATGGAGCAGCTCTGTGTGTGTGCACATCCTCCTGAAACTTCCCCTCTCTGGTTTTCCAACCAGTGCCCAACCCCAGGCTGTGATTCAGGGCACCAAGCTCTCCTGCAACCAGGGAATAAATAATCATTGAAGTCAAGGCAAGTACCCTGTTCAAAGGGAAATGCTTCAATTACAGCCTAGACCACGTGGTAGAATTACGCAATAAGCTACGTGAAAACACACCCTTCCTGGTAGTCATTTAACCCATACCCCTACCCTATCATCACTTTAATTAGCAAGCTAATCAGCTGAAGGCACTGTGGAGCCAGGGTTGGCACTAGGTGGTGGCTGAGGGTCCCGATGGAAGAAGCCATCAGGGTGAGCAGTCACCCACACAGCCCCTCTGCACCCCACGCAGGGCATCCCTAAACTTCTGTTAAACTGGGAGAGGTGCAGCTGGGGAGGCTCAGCACTGCAGAACTCAGGTCAGCCATCCATCTGTCCATGGGGGAAGGCCTGAGCAACCAGCCCGTGACTGAGATCGGGTTTCCAGCCCCGAAGAAGGAAAACACAGCTCGGTGAAATTCTGCTGCCTTCTCAAACAAAGCCTGCGGCCGAGTCTGTGCTGGGTGCCCCAGCCCTGCCCACACAGCCCTGCCCGTGCGGCTGGGAGTCCAGGCTCACCCCACACCCAGATGGGGGGGGAGACCCCAGAGCCAGCAACACCACTGCTCAGCCTCCTGTAAACAGCAGGAAATAAAGAAATACTAAATAGGTCTCTTGCAGTGCACACAAATACCACGGGGACCATCCTCTTTAACACGAGCCAGTTTCCTCCTGGGAACCTCCTTTGAACTCGGTTTTCTTCCAAGCCTGGGACTGCATCTTCCCTTTCCTCACCACTGCCGAGGCCATCAGCACAGGAGGGCTGTTCCCTGCTGCTCTCCCCAAGGGGATGGTCCTGCCCGCATGTGGAACTATAACGTGCTGCTCAGCTTTTGAATAAGTCACCTGCCTCCAGAAATCACAGCCACCACCAGCAGCTCTGCCCACCAGGGTCTGGCTGATGTCATCATTTAGGCACTGAGATTTTCATGGCTTTGGGCACCTGCAGGATCTGAGCTGGAACAGACAGACCTGGTTTAGGCATTCTGCAAATTTGCAGCAGTTTATTGGAAACATTTAGCCTTCTTTCTGTTCATTAACGAAGTTCAAACATACTTTGATTTTCTTCATACTTGCTCATTATTTGAAATTGCACAGGGATGCTTTAATGGGGACGTTCTGGAGCAGGCACTGCCGGCCCGCTGTTCAAAGGCAGGCAGGCAGCAGCCACAGCGCGTCCCGGCTCTGGCCCCGACACGCTCTGCGGGACGGAAACCTGGCAAGGTTTCAGGCTCCTACTGCCGCCCCCCAGACCTCTTCTTTCCGCAGGCTTTTCTGCAAGCAGACTTTGCTCCAGACGCAGAAGTGCTTGCTGAGAGCAATTTAAAAGGGTTTGCAAACACCAGCATGGTTCTTATTGAAACAAATATCCACCAATCTGCGCTGTGCTCCGAGAGCACCAGCTCTGGGAAAGATCACTACTCCCCAGCTGGTTCGGACACGGTGCCACGGCAGCAGTGTCAGAGCTGCTTGGCTGCAGACAGCCTCCTGCCAACCCTGCCCGTGCTATGGGGCATGCATCCTGGCCACCTTCCCGCATGGGACCATGCTGCCTGCCAGCACCAGAGGAGAACATGCGAGGACACCCCATCACCAAAATATCCCCTGCGGTAAGAGCACCCAAGCTAGGGTGGGAGGTCACAGTGGGCACAGCTTCTCCATGCTCCCATCGACACCTGTGTGAATAACAAAGCTCCACCTATGCAAATCCACCATACAGGCAGGAAAATGTAGGGCAAGGCCATGGAGCATCTCCTTCTGCTGTTTCTTCAGCTACCTGTCTGACCTGGTCCAGGAGGTTTGAGATGACCCTGGCTGGTGTAAGCAGAAGGGAGAATTGTGGGGTATAAGGTGCAAAACTCTTGTTAATCCTGGTTACACTGAGCAGGAGCATCGGTGACATGGCCACATCTGCCAAACCACAGAAGAAAGTCTCACCCTGGGCATAGTGGGGCTTCTCTGCCCTAGCTGTGGGATGAGCCACTGCAGGAGTTTCCAAACAAGGAGCCGACATCAACCAGCAGAAAACTTGTGTGGATGATCCAAACCACCACCAAAACTTCAGTGGACTGAATATTCCAGACCTGCTGTAACATTTGGGTATTTCACATCTATCGCACAAGCCCAGTTTACTTCAGGAATTATACGGTGATGGATAGCTAGATCCAAGGAAAGGCCATTATATGCTATAAAAAGCTGCACAGTCTTCCTGCCTGCTCCGTGCTCTGACAAACCATCTGCTTTGCCTGCACCTCCCTTTGTTTATCCTGCTCAGCTCAGCTGAAATTAAAATTGACAAAGGCAATTTCTCCTGATCAAGTTGGAAAGATAAGGAGAGTGGCTGCTGCTCTCACTGCCATAGAAACCTGGGCTGCTCCAGCATTTCATCCTCCTCCTCCTCCTCCTCTCAGTGCAGCAGCTAAGCCTGTGAAGTGAAGTGCCCAGCTGCAGTGGGAAGATCCTCCTGCTCATGCCAAAGAAGAAACACAGATGGATTTAGCCACGGGAGATCCATCTTGCAAACGCAGCACTGAGAAGGATTTTTGTTTCATTAGTGCTCCGATCCCCTCCCCTCAGATTCCGAAGTACAAAGTGGCCCCTTTGATTAGAAAAGCACATTTGGATGAATTTGGAATTATTTTCCATTTGAGGGAAAGGAGGGGGAAAGGCAGTGTATTTTCTCAGAGAACATTTCTGCAGTGTTTGAGAACCTTCTAGGTTATATTTACACCACTAAAGCACTTTTCAGCTCAAAAGACTGCAACATAGTGGTCGAGGCTGCAAGCACAGCTGTAGTTCAGCTCTGGCACCAAGCCTCCAGGATTCAGTCCCCCAGCGATAAACCTGCACAGGGCTGTAGAAGCTGCAGGATGGAAAAGAGCCCCCTTCCCATCACATCCTCCCAGCTCAGGGACACTCTCCTCGAGGGCCTGGGGCACAAGCCTCCCCATTAAGCCCAGTGAAGTCAGCTCCTGTGACCTATTTGCATCCCACAGCGCTGCACTCTGCTTGCGGAAGCTGGGAGCTGGTAACACAGAGCACAGCTCTTAAAAGACAGGAAACCTTCATATTTCTACATTCCATTTCTTTAGACATGTTAATAGCATGAGACCTCTTCTCCAAGATGCAGGAGCAGCTGCTCCAGTCTCCACTGAATTAAGCTAAGGGCAAGTTTTATGTTTTTGAACAGAGATTTTGGGGTCTGGTATTTTTTTTTTACTACCTGAGAGCAAAGACAGACATCAGAAAAACATCAAGCTGTGAGACATGCCATTTTCCCTGCTCTGGTATAACTCAGGAATAGCTGAATAAAACCACAGACCATGTTCCTGACAAATTCCCTGGTGGGCTGAGTAAAGGCTGGAGAAATCCCACCCCAGAAGGTAATTGCCTTTTTTTTTTTTCCTTCTTGAAGTTATTAAAGTTGAAGGAGGGTCTGGCAGCAGGAGCCTCTCAACTTTCTGGAGGAGCAGACCTCAGTGTGCTGAAGCACACTGACATGGGCTGCAGAGACCAGCTTTTGCAGAGGAATGCAGCAAAGTAAGGGGATGAGTAAATAAGGGTGTCACAGCCCTTCTCCTTGTCCTCAGCACAAGACTTACATGAACCTGTTAAAGCAGGTGCAGAGGGGCAAAAAAAAAAAATTATCAGAGGGCTGGAGCACCTCTCCTATGAAGAAAGGCTGAGACAAGGCTCTCCGGAAACCTTACTGCAGCCTTTCAGTACTTAAAAGGGGCCCATGTGAAAGATGAGGACAATCTTTTTAACAGAACCTGTCATGCTAGGACAAGGGGTAATAGGTTTTTTAAAAAAAAGAGGGTAGATTTAAACTAGGTATAAGGAATAAATTTTTTACAAAGAGGGTGGTGAAACACTGTCCCAGGCTGCCCAGAGAGGTTGTCGATGTCCCATCCCTGGGAACATTCCAACTCCGGTTGGATGGGGCTCTGAGCAACCTGCTCTAGTTGCAGATGTCCCTGCTCCCTGCAGGGGGGTTGGACCAGATGACTTTAAAGGTCCCTTCCAACCAAAACCATTCTGTGATTCTGTTCTCTGAAGTCACAGGTCAGGAGATCTCCAGGGCCTGCAAGAAGACCAAGGAGTGCTCTAGCTGGGAGCAGGAGCTCCCACAGACATCTACATCAGACTGCACCTTCTGCAAGCATCCATGGCTCCATGACTGCTTTTGGCAGCAAGGAAAAGCTGTTGCAGCTCAGATGAAACACAGAGGGTGCTTCGATTCCTAGCCAGCATTTACCCTTCTCCCTCTATTGTGCCACTCTTATGTAGGAAGCCCCATTGCTCTGCAGTCCTGGAGCTAGAGACATCAGGCACTCCCTGCCACCAATTAATCAAGATGACTGCTTTGATTGTATTACACATCAAGGTGCAGATAATGCTGATAAACCCCTCACCAGCAAGGCAAAACCAGAGTGACAACACCAGCAAATCGATAGAGTGATTCTGGATTTGCATAGGATGCATTACCTTAGGATCTGGATCTGCTTCTGGGTTTGACCAGGATAAGGAAGATTAGATCTGGATCAATCCCCAGCTTACTGGGGCTAAGCAAGATTAGACCACAGATCAGCCTCTGTATTGATTGTATAATTTGTCACTACTATGCTTGGGGAAAAAAAAAATCCCCCCTGTAGTTAATGTAGGCTGCACCAGCATGAGGGAGTGGAGATGCCAGCCCTGCTCCCCTCCCTATATTCATTAGACATGTCATTCACTCAGCACAGTCATTGTTTTCTGTGATAATGTACTTAAAATTCAGCAGAATGCTCCTCTTCACACTGAAAGAGATTCACCTCTGGACATATATTATGCATTAAAACAGTATTTTAGGAATTGGAGTAGGAATTCACCTGACTCCTCATTTATTTGCAGCTAATGAGGCTCCACAAATCAGCACCCCATGAGCATTCCCACCCAGAAAAGAGCCAGAGGGACCACAACACTGGGATGGCACAAGCAGCAGGAGCAGCATGTGGTCTGGGTAGTAACTCTGGGAAGAGGCAAGCTGAGCATCCAAGGAGGCCAGGTACACAAAGAGAATGGGGAATGATCCACAACACCACTCATGTGACAGCATCTGCCAGCATCAGCCTATGCAATGTCACCTTTTGGTGTCTAGGATGGGGACATTGCTTCATCTAGGCCTCACTAAGATGCCCTGGGATTTTGAAGGGTTTGATGATAATAGCTGTTTGGGGTTTTTTGGGGGGTCTGGTTGGGTTTTTGTGTGAGCTGCTTTCTATGCATCTCTGACTTTAAGAGTTAAGAACTGAAGATTTGCAAACCTTCTGGCAGCTCTAGGGATGGAAGCCCACTGAGAGCAGTGAGGAGAGGGAGGAGATCTCCCAGCCTCTGAAGTCTGCTCCTCCTCAGGGAGCAGCAAAAAGTTATTTCTCCATTATTGCAACTAGATCAGCCTAGGAGAAGATGACATGAGATGAATGAAATAATAGTGCTCTGCTGACTGAGTGGGAGGAGGGCAGGATATTGCCCTGGCAAAGCTCTTGGCAGCTGGCTGAGCATCAGGCAGGGGAAAACCACAGACTCCAGCCTTCTGCCTTCAACAGCAAGGACTTCTGTTTGCATCTCTCCTGCGTCCTGGTGCCCTCCTGGGCAAGGGAGGTTTGTTTTCCAGGTGCAGAGACAAGTTACTCAGTTCTGGCTAGTGCAGGAGTGCCAAACCACAGCTTGCTTTGTTCACCATGTGATGAATACAGTGCTTGATGCTTATTTATCCAAACACAGAAACATCTCCCAAATATCTCTGCAAGTTTTGTCTAAGTATCCATGTCCTCCTCATATTGACTGCACTACTGAAAGTGTTACGTGCTGAAGACAAGCATTCTCACCTGTCAGATAACATCAATAAATCACTGGGGTCACACTGCTGCCAGGGAGATCTTGCTGGGAAATTGCTACAGGGGCACCTGGTGATGGGTCTGTGGTCCTTCCCCTCCCCCCCCCCTTTCTTTTTCTTGCTCCTACTTTCCACCCCAGACATAAAACAAGGCCAGAGTCTGGGCTTGTCCTGCCCTGTGCACCTCAAGCCTCTGAAAGGCCATCTTCTGCAGACACCAGTTTCTACAAACAACCCCTGAACACAGGGTGGGGGTTTCTTGCTTATCCCAGTAAATATGTTTCAGTTAATCCAATTTGCTCTCACATTGAGAAGCATCAAGCACAGCAGCTGCCAACTAAATATTAAAGATAAAAAGAAAAGCAGCTCCAGCCCCTTGCTGGTGAACTGGGAGAAAAGGCTCAGTGCTGGCATCTGCACATGGCAGAGGGCAAGCAATTCCCTTGTCCTCCCAAGACACAGCTGGGGAACACTGGCAACCAGCAGCAAACACGAGGCAAAGGACTAAATCACATTGGTACATCCTCCTCCCCTCATGTTTCTCTGCATTATTTAAGAAGAAACATGTTCTCTTCTTGTCTTTATTCTTTCCCTTCTGCACTTGATTCCTGCTGCTGGTGCGCAAGCTAAATCAAACCCTCCAAGCCCAGGTTTTGAAGCAGCGTGAAGCCACTCTCTGGGTCTGATCCAAGTTTAGAAAGTCACCACAGTTCCTGCATCAGGACAGCCAACTCTCAGATCAGACAGACCTGGAGCAGTTCAGTCGTGGGCTCAGCAGCACTGACAGCTACCACACATTGACTGAAAGTCCAGAGCCCACCACCTGTAGCTTTGAAAGACAGATCCTGGTCCAAACTCTGAGAAAGAGCCATGCCCAAGGAGCAGGCACACAGGTGGCAGCTCCTGACTCTTCCTGGGAGTATCAAAAACATTGATAAGGACTGAGACAAAGCAGGAGTCTGGAGCCACCATGACCAGGCAGCATGTGGAGCCGAGGAGAGGCACCATGCACCACCACAAGCCCCAGGTCCCCCACTCTCAAGCATCAGATGAATCCATGGCACTCACAATGCTGTGTGGTAACAGCAACACTCTGGGCTATGTAGACACCCCACAAAGAGCCCATAAATCCCCACACTGTCCCCTTCCTGGGACCTTGCAGGAGCAGCATCACTTTTCCCAGCAAAACACCACCTCACCTGCACCCCCTCAGCAGACACCACAAGCAGGAGGAGGTGGGGATCCTACACACTCCGAGTACAGACAGGGGAGCTGCTTCCCTTCCTCCCTGCAGCCAGCTGAGCTAGTGGCAGGAAGGGGGATTCTGCCCCCCTTCTCCCCTCCCTCTTCCAGGGCACATCTGAGGGCATGAGGTTAGAGCAGGCACCAGCATCTCTATTGGAAAACCTACCCCTGCAGAGCTCAATTGATTTTTAGAATTAATCTCTTTACAGCAGTTGGAGCTGAGCTCGCCTTAGGTGCTATTTGAACTGCTTTCCCTGTGCCTCCCCATCAGCATCTGCATCGTGGGGTTGTCAGATGGGAGGGGGAACAGGAGCAGAGGCACGAGCACCTCTGGGTGCTGCTACCTGATGTCAGCACACCCAGAGCAGGGCCCGAGCCTGGCAGGAGCCAAAAGCTTCCTCACAGCTCTCCATCCCCAAAGCATCTCTCCATCCGGACAAGGCTGGGGAAGCAGGGAGGGAACCCTAGAACTTCAAGGTGCAGCATTGGAGTGCCAGACCCCACCAGCCTGAGGTGTTCCATCCCAGCAAGATCTCCAGCAGCATCCAGAGACCCTTCATGCTTTGGGAAAGAAAAAAAAAGCTTAGCAAGGAGGATTTCTCCTCTGTCATTAACCTGACATAATGTCTTTCCTGCTGGCAGCTTTCAGGCTCAGCAGGTTTGTTATAAAATTCATTATCAGATATTGCAATCACAGTCACCTTTATTGGGCTCTGCATTTACAATAATTAGGCCAATAAACACTGATTTATAAAAATGACAAACAGGAACTCCCAGTAAGCAAGAAAAATGTGCTTTCTTGAGCAAGTAGTTTCTCATAGGACAAAAAAAAGTGTAAAAAGGCAGAAAGCAATCACCACAGCTGACAGCAAAGTTAAGCAGGTTCTCCAGGGAATTTTCACTTGCCATCCAAGACCTCACTGCAGGCAAACCCAGGGTGCAGACCCGAGAGCCAGGGGCTTCATCACTGGGGTACATCTCCCTTCCTAGGAGCTGCAGCCCCCTCCTGCCACAGGGCCAAGACAGCTGGGGAGCAGAGGAGGTGCCAGGGGAGCAACAGGAGATTTTGGCAGGTGGCACAGAAAATGGAAGGGCAAAGAGGAGGTGAGAGGAAGCAGAAAGAAGAACAGGAACAAAGCAAGAGAGAAGAGAAAAATTCAACAGAAGGGAAGCACCTTGGCAGACAAGGAGGAAAAAAATAAATCCCTGCCAGGTATAGCAAGGGGAGAGCAGAGCAATAGGAGACAAAGAGGGTGAAATGGAGCTTCAAGCTTTAATGTTAAGGAAAAATAACAATAAAACAACCCAAACCAAGCATCAGTGGGAGGGAAGGAAAGGAGAAAGGGAGGTGACACCTGAGAGGAGGCAATGCAGATGCTTTCTGCATGCCCAGCTCGATCCAGAGGAACATGGGGCTGGGCTCAGCCCCTTGCAGAGGGGCTTCGGGAGACAGGGGCTGTGTCAGAGAGCCGAGCCCCTCTGGGGTACATGGGGTGGAAGGCAAGGGCAGACACAGCACTCACAGAAGTGTGCAATCATAATCCCAAAAGCAGAGACTCACCAGGTCAGGAGAGAGCTGAACTGCAGCCAGCCCAGGTGCAGAGAAAGGAGGCAGCAAGCTTGTAAGGCACAGAATGGGAGCAGCCACAGCACCATGGGGGCTACAAGCCAGCCCTTGCCCAAAATCTGGGAGAGGCCTTCGGAAAGCCCCACCCAGGGTTCAGTGCACTGGGACTCAGGCACTTCCCAAGAGGGCAATAGCCAAGCCATTCAGCTTTCAGCAAGACCCCCAGTCATAGTGGGACATCAGCTCCTAGGACAACCTGCAGCAGCCACCATTACCACCAGACAGCCCCGAAGCACCAGGAGCCCCCTGGTCTGCCCATCCTCAGGCAGCAGCCTCAGAATGTGGCTGCCTCCAAAAGGCACTCACATGCAGTGTCCAGGCAGGAGGAAGCCCAGGAGGAAAATGCCCAGCAGGACCATGACACCTATGGCCCCCAGCAGCCAGCTCACACAGGCAGGAGAGCAGCACATACCATGGCACATCATCACCAATATGGTTATCACCTCGCCCATGCACCCTCTTTGCAGTCCATCTGCAATCACACATGGCTGAGACAGAGAGGAAGTTACAGAGAAGGAGAAGAGGGAGGAGATCCCCGACCACCATTGCAGCACAGGCACACAGCCTAGCTTGGCACAGATCCCCTTCCCCTAGGGACTGGTTAATGCACACCATGACCCTACAGCTCCCACCTCTCCTGCATACAGCAGAGACACCTCCCTGCTCTGCTTCCTACCTTTTTTGTCTTTTTCTGTTCTAATTTCCTCTCACTGATCCTCAGCACCCTGTGATGCTGGCACCACTTAGAGCCCTCCTACCAGCCAAGGGCCCCCAGCAGCACAGCCCAAGCCCTCCTCCTGCCATCCCATCCCCTATATACCCTCTCAGCCAGGGCCAGCTGAGCAGCATTGGCTCCAATCACCTTGCTCATGGGGAGCACCTGGTGCCCCATGTGGGCACAAAGTTGGCTGCTCCCCCCTCCCCCAAACCTGGGTACCCCCAGGGCCACTCTGGCTGCTGGTGAGGGAGCTACTTGGCAGCAGCACTAGCTGATGAACCCCAAAATTCATAGACCAGCAGAGCCTTCTGCTACTTCTTCCTGTTTGGGGTGGGGATGGGCAATCACACTGACTTTGATTAATTTTATTTAGTTTATTGATTTTTAAATAGTTATGTTGTTTGTTTTTTTCCCCAAAAGGCCCCTAGAGCTGTGAACATCTTGACTGCACGTATAAGAGCTGAGAAAGCAGCAGCAGCTGAGCTCAAGGTGCTGGGGAAGCAGGTAAGGCTGCATGGAGACATCACTGGGAGAGCACCAGGCAAACTCTCATCTCCTGAGCCTTAAGGCATCCCCAGGAACCTCAGCACACCTGAGAGGCCAGGACATTCATCCTCCCATCGCTGGGATGCTGCGGCTCTGGTCTCGGAGGACAAGGGAAAATGATGCTTATGGCATCACAGTGCAATTAATTGCAGAGGCCATCAATGAGAGATGTAATGACAATAAAAGAAAAATTAACTCTGTTCAAATTCTTCAGTTGAATGGATTCCTTCTTGATTAGTAGCGTTCAGGAGCAATCTCAACTCTGTCTTTACTTGCTTTAGTAAGTAAACAACATTAATATGTGTATCAAGTGACAGTAAAATAATGCAGGAGCCTGTGTGATACTGAGCTGATTCAGTAGGAAATATTCAATATGTTAATATTAAGTAGTCTGGGTTTACTAAGCAGTGCTAAGGCACTGGATATGCTCTTTACAGAACACCAACATGATGCAGCCATTTGTACCAAAACCTTTCTTCTCTCTGCAGGTTTCCCACTGTCACATTCACAACTGAAGTGTGACATGGACACTGCAGTCCCTCAGAGGGGACCCTGGTGCCTCCCCCAACACCAACAGGCTTATCGCTGCTGCTGGAGAAGCCCAGAGCATCCATCTGTCCTGCGACAGATCCACACACCTGCTCCACAACGGCACTTGGAGAGGCCAGGCTGGCCTTCATCTCCTTCCCCCCGCGCCTCAGATCACAAAATCACCCGCTTCTAACTAAGCAGGCTGGCAATCAGCTGCTGCCAACAGAGCTCCTGCATCACCCCCAGCATCCCTCTGCTGCCACGACTGTGGAACCCAACAACAACCCCTGTACAGCTTTGGGCGATGGGCACCAAGGGGGCGATTTCCACAGGGTGGAGTGAGACCCCCGACCCCTCGCTCCTCATGTTATTCTCTTCTTGGTTTCCTTTCTCTCACATCTGAGAGGAGCTGTAAACTCTTCCTTCAGATCTTAACAACCCTTAAACTATTTTTAATAAAGTGCTTTTCGGTGTGACACCAATACACACGTAGCTTTCAATTACATTTTAGCGCTCCCGGTAGGAAGCAGCTCTTTACTGGGAGAAGTGAGTTACGGTAGTGCAGGATTATGGGTTTGATCTTTGCATTACAGATACCTGAAGCCTCGTGAAAATAAAAACTGCTCAGCACATATTCTATAGATGAGCTAAACCTTGTGCACGGGGAAGCATTTCTGGAAAAGTTAAGTGTTTGAAATAAAGCCGTGTACTCATCTAGTAGGACAGAGACATTAAATTGTTATTTATCAAGATGAAACCGGCATTTGGATAAAATTCTGCAGCGCTGTTAATAACTTCTGTTGACGAGGGAGTCACAACAGCAGCAATGAGGTAGATGTCCCCCTGAGCTCAGAGGAGCGGGATTTTTCATAGGCTGTGAGCAAGGAGAAGTGTGTGTCTTTGGTAATAACTTGCTGAGCAGCTCCATCAGAACAGCCACCACGAATTTATCTTTTTCTATTCTCCCCAAAAGCTTTGTCAGCTTTGAATAATCTACTGTGGCTACAGCCTGCCAGAGTGCCACAAGGCCACGTGCATCTCCAACATGAAGTCCAACTCCCCAAGCAATTTTATCATGATGATTAAGTTTCTTAACTTAAATCAAGGCTGTCTCTGGAGTTCCCTATGACAATGTGAACTTAAGATAAACAATGAATGATGAATAGGCCAATTACCAAAACCTCCCTTCAGCTGAGGCCATATGTGGCTAGTTGATAAGAGGAGGTTTGCATCCTCTCATCTGGCAAATGTTACAGAAAGTGGGATGGTTTGAAGCAGAGACGGTTCTGTGTAATCAGGCACTGGCTAATGAGCCATTTCCTTTCATATGTGAGTTTTTCCTTTCTCTTTTTGCAGTCTGGGATGTTGGATGTGGAGAAGGAGCCAGCAGCTGACCAACATGTGTGCAAATGCTTCACCTTGTCATGAATCTCTGACCCTGCAGCAGGTCCCAGCCCAAGACACAAAAGCAGCAGGAGATGGCAGAGAGCTGCATGATGGTAATGCACATGTCTCCTGAAGGTGAAGAAGCCTTTCTTGAGAGCCTCAGATAAACCAGGGGAACAGCAGTTCCATAAATCTACCAGCAGCCTGCTCAAACCCCCCTCAACAGCAAATGGAGACAGGCACCTTGGACCACGGCTGCAGGACTAGTCAACAGACACCTTGGACCACAGCTGAGGACCAGGGGACAGACACCTTGGATTGTGGCTGCAGGATCAGGGGACAGACACCTCGGACTATGGATGCAGCATTCCAGGCAAGCTGTAAGCCAGCACTCTGGACTTATTTTGGGTCTGCAGCACCTAAAAGAGCAAAGTGAGAGTCATTTCCCCATATGAGACCACTCAGCAGCACCCAAGGAGAAAGGGCAAAGGCTGGCAGGGGTGGGCGCAGCAGGGTCCCCCCCCAGGCACTGTAGCTCTGTGTATGTCCCCCAGCTCCATCCAGGACCAGGTGCCACAGCTGCCGCCCCACCACTCTGCAGCAAGAGCCGCGAGGCACCGCGTCCTGCAGTAAACGGTATGATTTACTTACTACCTATGGAATTGCCCAATTAATTCACTATCCACATTAATATTATGGCTCATTTTTAACTTTACTGTCTCCATCGTTCCAATTTAGTGCTGCTCAGAGATGCTGCCACTGACCTTAATGGGTTTTTCATTATAACAAAGAGCACCGTATTAATCACGATGGGTTTTCAGCTGGAGGTTGCTGTCCAAGCCCCACTGCTTTGGAGAGCTGCTTTTTAGTGGTTCGGGGACCAATTTTACTTCTGCTGGGCTTCTGTCCCCCACTCACAGCATGTATGAACCTTCAGGCTGTCCAGGAGGAATTTTTTGGTATAACATTTCCAGGCACAGAGATTTTATGCGGCAGTCAAGCTACACTGCAGATATGATAGATTTTTCTGGGCAAATTGGAGCAAGAAGTAGAAAACTGAAAGGATGAACCAGTCATAGCCAATGAGCCTCTTATTGTCCTGTATAAAAATCAAATGCCTTTTAATCATTTCAAATGTTCTTCTGGGTATCAATTAGTCACACATTAATATCAGTATTGCTTCTCTTCCTCAGTTCACATCAGATTAAATTCTCCCCTGTCATATACGCTCGCGCTCATTAGCTTCAAGGAAAATTAGCGATTGTTCCCTCTTCATTGGCACTGATGGGAGATTTCCATCTGAACTGCTTTTTATACAGAGAACCTGATTGTCATCTTAAAGAGACTGAGGTTTTTCTCCCCCAAAATTGTTGTCTATTCATGGAAAATCCATTGGCTTTTTACTTTCTCTGAAACCCTGAATGCTGAGCCAGAGAATTGGAGAATGGGGGAAAAAATAAAACATTCTTGACCAACGTCATCCTGCAGTTTCTGTCCCTCTCTGCATCCCAAGTATTTGTCTCCCTGTTGGGATCCAGCAGCTGTCACACAGCCCACAGCTGCCGAGGGGAAGGACAATTTGGGTTGCACGGGGTTTTGCTGCCGTCAAACCTCCCAGTTCAAGGCTGGATATTTATAACGCTCTCCATGGAGAGCAGCAGTGTAAAGGGGTCTCATCCTGCTCCCTGCCCTGCATGGGGGCTGAGCACACAGGGCTGAGCTGGCTCTGGGGATGCATGTGCATGTGTGTTCACATGTGTGTGTCCGTGTGTGTGCATGCATTGTGCATGCTCACTGACATTGCTCCCCATCTCTCTGGGCCAGCAGTGCCCAGTTTTGCAGGCTGCAGCAAAATGAGGTCTCCAGCTCAGGGGTGGGAACCCCAATGTGGGACCCCCCTGTACCTCTCACCTCCCCCCGAACACCTCCTGACACTCACCCCAGCCACTCCATCCCCGATACCCGCCAAGCACTGGAGGGGACCGATGATATTTATTGAGTTTTATTAACTCCCAGCCCTGGGAGGTTCTCACCTCTTCCAGCTAATTCAGACGCCTGACTCCTTCTGGAGTTACAGTGATTGCCATTAAAAGCTTGACATTTACCTTACAACAGTAATAAAATAATAATGCCTAATTTGGTTTACGAGTGGTATTTGCAGTGTTTCCTGTGCCTTGAGTGGGGGATATTGTGAAGATCGCTGCTATGCTGATCAATTATGTCTGCTTAGCAGCACTGCTGTAATTCTTTCCTGTAATCATAACCATCTTTCAGTAGAGCTGCTCCAAAATTTTCCTTTGAAACCATAATTTTGACAGGAAAAGAAAATGCTTTCAGATACTTCAGTTTCCAGTGAATAACAAAAGCTTCAGAGGTGAAACTTGCTGGTGAAAAGTAAAGAAAGACAAACCTGGTGTCTGCACAGATTTTGCTGCATTTAGATTTCCAAAACATTTCAGATGTTTTCAAAGACTGCCTGTGATTGCTTTCCATTAAAAAGTGATTTTTCTCCTCCAAATAACCTGCTGTCTTTCACTCGTCAATTAATTCCCTTCTGTTACTGGCCTCGCAAACATTAAAAACCCCGATAAGTTTTACATCCCCAAGTGATCAGTACTGAGTTAAGGGAAGGGGAGCTGGAACTGGTCCCAGAGCTGCCCCTGGGCTGTGGGGTGAGAAGCTCCAGCCACCCCAGGATCCCCAGCCCCTTTGCAGGGATCTGACACGCACCAGGGCACACACAGCCTCTGCACACACACACCTGCCCAATGCTTTCCCCACGCTATTCAGCAACTCTGCTTCTGTCCCACTTGGATTTACCCTCGGGATGCAGGCAGGGATGTCCCACCATGCTCACAAAATCAGCGCTGGACTCACTAAAAGCAATTCCTCCATTGCTCACCTTAGGAAAACTCAGTGTGGATTTTCTCTTTTTTTCAGTGCAATTTTAATTAGTGCAGGATGCACTCCGGGGTTTTATGAGAGTAAACAGCTTGAAAAAACAGTACATGTGAGCTCCTCTACACCAGGGAGCCTCATCCTGTTTAGACTAGAAACTTCACGCTGAATTTCTGAAAGCCTTTCTTAAGATGGGTTCATTTCCATGAAGAAATGATACGATGTCAACAAATGGAAATTTTTCTACGTAGGAAAAAAACCCAAAATTTAGCCAGGAAATTCCTGGCTAGGCCAATTCTGGGGCAAGGCTCTGCACACAGCGGGTGCGGGATGCCTGAGTCCTCCACGGGGAGAACTCCAGCTTCACATTGCATTGCTGAGGGCTGGCAGCAAGGGCAGGCACATGCACACCCACGCACACGCAAGGGCATGCACACGCATGCAAATGTGCACGCAGACATATGCACACACACAGATGCATGCACACACACTCAGACGTGTATGCACACATGCATACACACGCACACATGCGTGCACATGCATGCACACACACACAAACGTATTTTTACAGCCATGCCCACACCTGCCGCCCCACGCCATGCCCTGTCCCCCTATCACACAGTCCCTCTGCCAGCAGCTTCTGGGATGTCCCAGCTGCAGAACCCCCAGCACACAGGAGCACGGCGAGCAGCCCCCCCGAGAGCAGCAGTTCCCGTGACCCCCGTGCTCCAGGGGAGCCCAGGAGCCCTTGCACAGCCTGGGCACCTCCAGCCATCAGCACACGGGCAGAAGTGAAGGGCAGGAGAGGAGATGAAACAAAAAGCTGGAACCCTGGATGTGGCCCACGGAAAACGGACAGCAGAGCTTTGTGCAGGCTCGTCTCCAAGGGCATGAGAATTGCTTTCCCCCTGCTAACAGCAAGTGTGGTGGGCGCTGCCGGGGCCCAACAGGCCGTGGGGGAAAGCTGGCTGCCACCGTCACGGGGGCGGCGGTGACCCAGCCTTCCCTGCCGCATGTGCAGCCCAGAGCCTCTGAAACTCCACCTCGGAGCAGGCTCCGCATCCTCGCACACGGAGGAGACCATGGGAGGGACGGCTCTGGAGAGCCCGGAGGACTGCCGCTTTCTGGCCGTAAGTTCATGGCTTGCTTTGCCACCGTGCAGCTTGTCACCATGACCGACGTCTGCTGTGTGTGTGGACTCATCCCTCCTCAAGCCATCAGCAGACCTCTGGCTATCGCTGTTTTGTCATTAATTAGGCAGAAGCATCCAAGACGCCGAAGAAGACCTGCACCAGATACAAGATCTGCGGGCTGCTCCTCAGCGTGCTGCTCATCTCTCTTATTCTGATATTTTCTGGTGTCAAATATCTCTGGAACCCAACACCCAGAAAAGTAAGTAAAAACTCTCTGATCTGGCATTTCTGGGTGCTGCTTCCCCAGTCAGAGCTGTCCCCCACCCCCGACTCACTGAAACTTTTAACTACACCCCGAAAGCCAGGCAACTTTACAGAATTCATTTTCTTAGACCACAAGTATTCACAGAACTTTAAAAAATCTTTGTATTATTCATAACCAGCTTTTACTTTATACAGGCTGTTGGGTTTTTTTTCTCTGTCACCACATTCTTTCCTTAACTGACAATTACAGGGGATGGGAGCTACGCCACGAAGAGTTAAAGTTACACTTATTTCACCAGCAGCAAATTTTATGACAAGTAAGAAAATATTTTCCATTTCATTTCAATTATCTTGCCAGAAACTGGTGGAAAAGTCATTATGCCACTGCATAAAGAGGAGAGAAAGCCAGGACGCAGTGGTGATTGATTGTCATGGATTATATTTCTTACTTTAATGTGTCTGCAATGTGAGGGGACGGTGAGACGGATTAGCTTTTGGAGGAGCTCCTGCTAACTGGATTGGGCTCATTTATTCCCAGCTCCCCAGACGGACGCTGCTGTAAGTGCCAAGTGTGCCGGGGGTGGCAGCGGGGCTGCGCATCTCCCATGCATCTCTGCACGCTGCTGCCCAGCATCATGGCAATTCTGCCCAAATCCTTATTTTTTATCTCACACCCCAAGCAAATCACTTAACCTTGAAGAGAACGGCCTGCTCAGTGCTCCTCATCCTCCTCCCCTTTCAGATTCTGTGCTCATCCAGGAGGCCTTGCTTTGCACCCAGGTGTCAGCAGGTTTCGCCAACTCTCACATGTGCAGCCAAAGCAGCTTCTTTCTTGCGGTGGCATCTCTCCTATCCTTCCTGCCCCATACTAGAACTGCATCAGCCTGGACAGGCTGCCGTCCCTTCCTCCTCAGAGAAAGCGTCCTGCTTGCCAGTAGCTTTGTCTTCTTATCAGCAAATAGAAATAAATACCCCAAAAAAAGAAAAGAAAAGAAAGAACAATAAAAGCCATATGTGAGTCCAGGCTCCTGCCAAGATGGTTATAAAGTCTCTACTGTTCCTCGAAAAACAGGGTTTGTGCCAGTCATGGCAGGAAGAGGCTGTTAACCCCCGAGGGGAGGTTTTCTCCAAGCCGGCAGCGCAGAGCCACTGCCACAGCCTCAGAGATGTTATCCAGAGCACCAGCCCTTGGCATCTTCGGCAGTGGGCACTGATGGAGGATGGAGCCCATCGGTATTTCTGAAAGCCCTTTACAATGTCTGATGGGTGGGTGAGCGAAGGCCAAGATCACAGGAAAGCAAAGATGTTCCTGCAGTGGAGCTGCATGCTGGTGCTCCGGGTGCCCAACATCGCTGTACCCTCTGCGGCCACAAGGCAGCGGCTTCTCCAACGGGCCAATGAGTCCTCCAGGAAAAGCAGGGCAGAGAGGTTGGAAATTCTTAATCCTCAGAAATATAAAGGGGAATTAAACCCTTTAAAGAACAAAACCCCTTTGAGCTCCCTTCATGCAACTGGAGAGTGGGAAAAAAATCTTTAAAGACGACTTGTTCCTCTGAGGGGTGGCCTTGGACACAGCGCTGCCCTCTGCACGGCAGCACTCACGCCGGCCGGCGCAGTGGCAAGCGAAGGCGATGAGTCAGCTAAGGAGGGGCTCGTTGTGGCCTCAAAGGGGGACATATTTCAACCATTCGTGAACAAGTGTCATTTGTAGCCCTATAAAACATCTCACAGCTCTCTGAGCAGCATGGTGCCGGCAAAGCCCAAATGGATTAGCTGGCAACTGCACTGGTAAAAGCAATTCTTTGTAAATGCAGAGGCACTCAAAGGTAAGGTGCCACCCAGGATTCTACGCTCCTAGAAGAGATTTATGACACCGTGAACATTTTGTCAGTTAAACCCGGTGGCCTTCCAGACATTTTAGGCTTCACCATACTGTAAAATCCATTGATAACTATATATCTTTAGGAAAATCTGCTGACTAACAGGAGATGCTCCTGGCTGCCAAGGTGAACACTGCTTTCCTGATTTTTAAGCAGGAGTAAAGGGTTAAACCTGCAAAGCCTCTTCTGCACCCAGGCTTCCTCCACTGGTTGCAAAATGGAGATGCTGATGCTGAAACATTGCTAAGAGGCTTTGAACTCTCTGATGAGGAGGCAGGGGAGGGTGAAAGAGGAGTTAGGTTGGGACTGCAGGCAGAACCTCTGCCCCTCTCTGGGGCATTGCTGCAGGGACAGGGGGCTCCTTCCTCAGTCCCACGGCTGTGCTGGGGGATGAATGGGGTTTCCCCATCTTTGTGCCTCCATCACTCCCCTCTGCCTTGTGGACTCGAGGGGTTTTGCACAAGCACTTTGCTTCCACACGACATCATTTGATTTGGGAAACGAGACTCCCCAAGGCTCACCAGCTCTCACCACGCCAGCAGGATCATTTTTGTGCTTCAAATAGCATCTGCTGCTACTCATCCTCTGAGGGTCAGGCATCCACAGAGACTGCAGGGTTGCTGGGCTGGCTGAGTGAGGCAAGCACCTGTGAGAAGGAGAGGGCTGCTCACCCCGACTCCCCGCGGGGATGCGTGCTGCCAGGAAGCCGGCTGCTACGCCCCGAAGCTCTTCAGCAGCCCTCAAGGAGGTCTTTAATCCACAGGCAATCCCTGATCTCCCCCAGGCAAAGAGAGGCTTTTACCTCTGCCTTTCCAGGAAAAACAGAAGGCGCAGAGATGGAGCAAGTGAGCCAGGGATGACAGTCACAGAATGGTAGAAACGATGACACAATGGAGGAAGCAAACTGGGGACACAGTGATGGAGCAACGGAGCCAGGGATGTAGTGATGAAGCAAGCAAGCCAAGGAGAAGGAAAGAGAGGTCCCCTGGACTGAGGACCTCAGTCCAGCCTGGGACATAAACAGGCTCATGCCACAGAAAGCACGGGCAAAGGCTGAGCCATGGTAAAAGCTCCTGGTGCAAGTATGGGAGCAGCATCTTGTCCCAGGCTTGACACACGTTGCCCTGCAGCCTGTCCCCATCACACCCTTCTTCCCAGCCCCAGCGACTGGGAGCTGCCTCTCATTGCACTGTCCAGACGATCATACTGGCTCAGAGCCAGGACACAAGGAAGCAGCTGGCCCCATGTCAGGGTGCCCAGCATGCACCCAGCGCTACCCTACTCGCCCACTGGCTGGCATGTGAAGTCGGGTAGGGGCTAAGCCACCCACTGTGTGGTTTTGTCCCTCACAGGTTTATGACATGGAACACACATTCTTCAGCCATGGAGAGAAGAAGAAGATTGTGATGGAGATTGACCCACTGGCCAGGATGGAGACCTTCAGGAGTGGGAACGGCAGCGAGGAAATCCTGGAGATCCATGACTTCAAAAACGTGAGTGCAGCAGGGTTTGTCCCAGGGAGCCTGCCTGTAATCTTGCAGCAGGACCAGTGGGGTCCCTTAGGACACCGCGGACTCGCTGGAGCAAGCCCCAGGACAATTTGCTTCTGCATCAGGGACAGCAATGCCCAGATGCAGACTCTCTGGGGTTGCTCTCAAAGGAAAGGAGATGTGTATCTACATAAGCTTCCACCGGTATTTAATAGTGATGTGATTCAGTTCCAACGAAATACATCTTAAAAGCAAGACCTAGTTATTGGATTTACCCTTGCAAAGGAACGCAATCATCATAAATCTATCCAAGCCCAGTACATTTGTCTGTCTGGAGAGCATTAAAACCTCATGACAATGTTGTAGGCTCTCTCTGAAACCTAATTAAAATTTGTAGGGAAATACCCTGTGCAGTGACATATGGCAAAATTTTCAGTTAATAGCCTAGCAGGAACTGGGGGCTGAATGTTCATATAACCATAACGGTCAGATGCTATTCTGCATACTTTTATTTATGATAACGAGAGCTCATGATAGTTATAAGGAGAAGGGGAGCAAAGTAACATTTTATGACTATCTGCCTTCAAATATTTGTAAAAAGCCCTATTCTCCCAAACCATAAAATACAATATCCCTTAGGAGAACCTGTTAGTACATCTTAGCTCTGCCACAGAACAGGGTTTGCACAAAATCTTCACCAGGAAAAATAGGACTAAACCCTCATCCGGCTGGACCCTTCATATGATGGGGTTATTTATCCCCTTGCTTTGCCCTGATGACTTTTTGCTGTTTATTTTGATGCTGTAGGGAATAACTGGCATCTTCTTTGTGGGACTTCAAAAATGTTTCATCAAAACTCAGACTAAAGTCCTCCCTGAGACAACAGAGGCCAAGATCCCCGAGCTTGAGGTAGGTGAATGAAACAGAACAACCTTGGTGGAACCCACTCCCCTCCCTGGCACTGAGAGCATGGCCCCCAGTCCCACCGCTCTCCCATCTGCTCCAGGCTTCCCAGAGATGCTGCAATATAGAAATAATGAGTTGTGATCTCTTCATAAAATGATCTTATTTCAGAGGATTGCTTCTAAAAACAAGTGGAAAGAGATGGGATTAGACAGCTGACACAAAAACCTCTCGGCACAATACTGGAGATCAAGAACAATAATCCTGTTGTAGTCAAAAGGTCGCAAGGCAGCTCAGGATTAGCAGGCACCAAAAAGTCAATCAAATTGTTTTCTCCAAGAATTAAGCCTCATATTCTCAAGCAGAATGAGGCAGAAGTAATGAATTTAAAAGAGCAGCTGCATTTAAGAAATGCTATTTGAGAAAGCACTTGGTGTACAGCCCTGGGGGGTTAGAAGCACCAGGCTGGGGCCACCTCCCTGTCTTGCATGGACCTTCCTCCCATTGATGTGCCTGAGTGCTTCTTACACCTGTTTCATTTTTGCCTGCCACATCCTGCTGCAAGGGGTCTCATGCTTTGCAAGCTTCATGGGAAAAGATGTTTGACTCCATATTTTAACCCTTCTCTGACAGGGTAACCTGAGGTGATGGCTCAGTCCCTTGAAAACAGTCGTCCCCTATCCCCACCCCATCCCTGAGACCCTGGCAGTGGCACAGCCTCATGGCACAGCCCTTCCACCTCCCTGTTTGCAAGACAAAGGGTGTTAGCAGATTGGATCCCCCCCCAAGGAAGCCGTTGCAGATAAAAACACCAGCAGGACACATGTTTGAAATGAAGCGTGGGCAGAAACATTTCCCTGAATCATGACCCAAATTTCCAGACACCGATTCTTTGATTATGCCGTAAGAAGCTAATAGATCTTCTCGGCTACCATCGTAAAAGGGATATGACTTCTGCTTTAGCAGAACATTGCCCCGGGTAGAGAGCTGAAATGTAAAGCCCAACGAGATAAATGTAGATTTAAGCTCCAGTCATCCTTCAGGCAGCACCTCCCCAGCCCCATGAAAACAACTCAGACTGGGTCAGGTTGTGTTGGCTCTTTCCTAAGACTTCCCAAAGCCATAAAAAAAAAAAAACCTCTATAAAAGAGAAATACAACTCCAGACACCTTCTAGAGAGAAAAATACCATTTGCCAGCTTTCTCCATGGGCTACCACCACCAATACACACGGCGTTGCCTTGGCAGATAGCTCATGCAGACCCATCCAATAATCTTTATATATCTCCCTCCCTTAGCGCCTGCCAAAGCACACCATGGACTAATGCAATGGCAGAGACATGCGGGATAAATTACAGAATACGGCCGCGCAAAGAATTTCTGTGAGGAATAAATTAAAGTGTTCAATCACAAAATCGGTAGCAGAAGGAGAGAGAAATTATGTAGTAAGAGCAAAGCAGAGAGGAGATGTTTTAATCTTGGGTTTTAAATGAGATGGGGTGCTCCAGAAGGCTCTTCCAGATGGTGAAGACTGCACAGGAGAAGGATCTTGAAGCATGATGAACAGAGGGAGGAGAGAGAGGGGTGGTGTTGGCTAAAAGCAGACAGGAAAGACAAGGCTCGTGATGGGTCTCCCTGTGTGAGGACCAGCGGGGTATTGCATGTGTACCCATAGAGAAGCCAAGGCAGATGAAGTCCCAGTGCTCTCTGGGAGGGGAGAGGTACCAAGGGGTAAGCCAAGGGGAGGAGAAGCAGACATTGGTGGGGAGAGGGTGTATCACCATGCCAGGGTGAAATCTTACTCTTCTTGCAGGGAGAAGAAATCACAACCACCTACTTTGAGCAGTCTGTGGTCTGGGTGCCTGGAGAAAAGCCCATTCAGAATAAGGAGTTCCTGAAGAGCTCCAAAATTTTTGACATCTGTAGAAATGTGACCATCTACTGGATCCATCCCACTCCAATAGCAGGTACAAGGAGCAATCTCCTCTCCAAAGTGCTCATGAGCCCCTTCACCAAAAGCAGCCCTGCCACCCACCCATGTCCCCTCTGCCATGTTCCCCACTGTGACGTGGTGGGAAGCCATTTCATCAGCCTCACTGTACACATCAGACACAAAAGCGATGTTGGCCATGACCATGAGAGAGCATGGCCCATGTATGAGCAAGGGTTGAAGTTTCTCTCTGCAAAGTGCTTGTCTCTGTCAGTCCCCCACTGCCCTGAGCTTTGCAGAGTGGCCACCCTCCTCATAACAAGGGGAAAAAAAACCACAACCCTTTGTACCTGCAAAGAAGCCAGCACTGCTGGAAACTGGGACGCCTAAATTCTCATCACCGCATGAACATCAGAGCGTGAGCAGACATCTGCATCTAAATCACACAACGGGGTTGCCACCTCCAGCTGCTCACTACACAGCCCTCGCAGAGGTTGCGGCCTCTGAGATCTGCCAGTGTAATTACCCGCTGTCTCTAACCCACTTCGAGCTGAATGAGCTAGTTTAAAAACCCCTATCGAGAAAACTCTCTCTGCTCTGCAGCCGCAGAGGCACATCTCATCCCCTGTGGGTACCAGTCAGCTCGTGTCCCTCGATGGTCCTGGGAGCAAGTGGCCGTCAGAGATCCTTGATGCAGAGAAAGGCTGCTGTCCTCAGCTGCTGTCCCCTTTCTGCTTCCGCAGTCCCTGCTGATAGACCCCATCTGCAGTTGAGTTTCAGCAATGGAAATTAGTGTCACTCTTGGTCTTACATAAGCCACGAGTGCTGTAGCTGGGCCTAATCAGCCCCAGATCTTGCTAGGGCTTTACAAATCTGCACCCCAGAAGCAGAGCCTACCATGAGAACATGCTTCCCTGCAGGGAACACGAACACCATGCAGGGGACATGAACACCACCCATGGGCACCTACCACCCATGAGCACAGGGTGGGGACAGGCTACGTCTTCCCTACGCTCTCCTTCTGCCATACCTCCTACAGCCCTCCTCCCTGGTAAGAGCAGGAGGCAATGGAGTACAGCTGATTTGCTGGTGGGCTTTTCTTGTACTGTGACACCAAATGTTGGTAGAGACATTAAAGTCTGCTGCTGCATGTCTCCCTTCTCCCCGGTTCCTGACAGTAATGTTTGGGCTTTTCCTGTAGCTCCTGAGCTGGCCAACCTTGAAGGGGCAGAAGAAGAAGACCCTGAGCTGCTTGTAGACAACCAGAGCTGGTTGGATGGGAGGAGTGAACACAAGGGGGAGAAGGATACACAGCCAGGGCCCAAGCGCCAGGCACGGCAGCTCACCGAGGAGGACCTGCCTGTCAATGACTATGTGAGTGTGGGGAACTGCACCTTGGAGTGCCCTAGACATGGTGCTGGGGTATCCTGGTCATTCTTCTGCGATATCTTAGCCATGTTCCTACAAGGCCCTGGTCGTGCTCCTGGGGTGTCCTGGCCATGGTCCCAGGGTGTCCTGGCTGTGCTCCTTAGGTATACTGGTTATGTTCCTTGGGTGTTCTGGTCATGTTCCTGGGGTCCTCTGGCTGTGCTCATTGGGATGTCCTGTCCAAGCTCCTGGGGTGCCCTGGCCATGTTCCTAGGGTGCTCTGCCCATGCTTCTGGGATGTCCTGGCCATGTTCCTGGGGTTCCTCAGCCACACTTTCCCCACGCTACACTGACACTGGCTTTTCCCGGCAGTCAGAGAACGGGCTGGAATTCCACCCCCTGTGGGATGAGCGAGGCTACTGCTGTGCCCAGTGCCGCCGTGCCAACCGCTACTGCCGGCGGGTCTGTGAGCCCCTCCTGGGCTACTACCCCTACCCCTACTGCTACCAGGGCGGGAGGGTCATCTGCCGGATCATCATGCCCTGCAACTGGTGGATTGCACGGATGCTGGGCAGGGTGTAGCACCCACTGCGCAGCACCTGACACTTGGGTGCTGGCCTGCGCCTACCTGCTGCATCACCACCCATCTGGATATGTCCTGATGTAGCCAATGCGCAGGTCATTACCTGCTTGATTGCTGGCAAGCATGCAAGATGCCTGACTGCTCACCGAGCACGTGCTGCCTGGCTCCCCCCAGGCATCCTGTGCGGCTCCCACAGGGCTGGGGGAGGCCGTGCTCGACTGCGTCGTCGCCATGCTGAGCAGCAAGAGGCAAACAATAAACGTCTTGTATGAGCGATTGCAAAGAAAATGGAAAGTCGTTTAGTCTCAGTCTGTGATGCTTAATGGGTCTGAGAAGTGATCTAATTGCTTGGCTGCCTCATCACGAGCATCCATAACTCAGGTACCAGGACTGCTGGCGCTCGCCTCACTGGGAACGTGCAGAGGCCCCTAATTTGCTCCCTGATGGAGCTGGTAGTTGTTTGGCATGTTCCAGCCCTCTGTTTCAGCGTGCTCTGATGTGCTCAGTAGCTACCAGTGACAGCTCAGGGGTCCCACCAGTCCCCTCAGGGGCAATGTGCAGTGTGAGGGCAAGGCGGAGGCAGGAGGGGGCACAAGGAATCCCTGGGAAACTGGGCAGCCAAAGCCAAAGGGAGTGGAGATGCGGAGCACTCCAAATGCCAGCAGCTGTCCGCAGCCCTGTGACCACCAAATGGGCAAAACCTGAGCTGTAGGAGGGAAAAAAAACCAGTTGACATGGCAGCTGCCCTGAGCAGGACATTGCCCGCAGCAGTGCCAAAATCCCTGTGAACCCCCGCGCATGTTGCCCCTGCTCATGGCCTCACTTCTCCTGCAAGATGCCACATTCCAGCTCTTGTCTCGGGGAGCCAACTGCTGCCAAGGAGCTCTGACATCCTGCAGGCATCAGCAAAGCTCTCTTGGTGTCACTGAGGGAGCACATGCTGCCAAGGTCGGTGCTTTCGAGAGAAATGCCTGGATGGCTGAGCCTGCCCAGCCATACATACAGAAGAGGGAGCAGAGGTGGAGCTCTGCCCACTGCCCCTGTGCCAGCTGTGGTGCCCCTGGGGATGCCAGGCCATCCCTGCATCTCTGCAGCCCCTGCTGGGACCTGAGCACATTTTAAGGGCAGTTTCCTCCACCCCTGTTCGCAGCAGCACCGACACCATGGTTAAAACACCAGGAGTGCAGTGCAGCAAAGCTCCCCGCACAGTGTCCCAAGGGACACTAGACAGCCTTAGGGACACCAAGCACATCTGACAAGTCCCCCAAGACATTTCTCCCTCGGAGAGGAGAGGTCTGAACAGAGCAGGGGTGTGTGAAACCTACCCAGCCACAGCTGCTGCAGTAAACCAGGGCCCTGGGGCCAGTGAGCAGTTCTTGTGGCCCAGCTCACTGGGTCCCGCTGGGTCACCAAGGAGTGTCTTTGTCAGGACAGCAGTGTCCCAAGTCTGCCTGGCACCTCCCCCAGCACATTCCTGTATATCCAGGATACCACTGAAGTCTCTCCAAATTAAAGCAAGCCTACATATGCACTACATAAGGAGATACGATCTGCACCCTCTGATGGCCGCAGTGCCTGTCGCTGGCCACAGGGTCAAGCCAGCTGGACAAGCCTCTGAACTCCCCAGGTCAGAACAGTCAGTCAGTGCTGGTTTTGCTGCAGCAGCTTGGAAGCCTCTGGGCTCCCCATGCCAGCACCATCCCCATCTGCCTGGCATCACCTTCACCATCCACCCCAGGAAGGAAGGTGTCTGTGGAGGCAGGGGTGCAGACAGCACAGGGGTACTTTCTTCTGCTCAGGCTTTCTAATGAGGACAGGCTTACCCAGACCTGGCCCTGCTCCTCACATGGTACTGTCCCATCTCCATCCACCCATCGCTGTTGGCCAGTCTTCCCAACATGGTTCCCATGCTCGGACACACTCTGCCTCACCATCTCGACACAGGAGCCTTTCAGCCAACCAGTTCTTGACAACACTCTGATTTACTCACCCAGGTTAAATGCAACATAAGGCTTTTGGGTGTTCCCCCTCAGGTTCCTCCGTCAGCAGCACAGCCGCCCATGCAGGGTCATTTACTGCACCACAGGGTGGTTTGGCTGGGGCAGCACACCCAGCACCGGAGCAGCATTTGCCAGAGGACCGATGCTGATGAAAGGCTTCCAGTTCTACCTGCAGCTTAACTGCTCCTTCTGCACCTGCCTCCTCCCCAGCAGCAGAACAGGCAGCCCTTGCAACCACCAACCACTCCAAGCCACAGCCCTTGCTAGTTCAGTGTTTGAGACCCGAAAATCCCCTGAGCTGGGCAGGATGGGAGATTCACGGCACCACTGCAGCACCATTCTCAGCAAGACAAACGCTTGCTGACAAAACAGCCCAAAAATGAGCAGTACAAAACAGACACAAAAGCTTAATCCACATTGCTTTGCCCTGGGGAGAGGCTGAGGACAGAGGCAGCTCCAGCAGCAGCGCCCTGCCCTTTGCTCCCAGTGAGCAGCCGGCTGGCCGAGGCTGCACGTGTCGGTATGGGGCTGAACTCACCTGCCTGGCTCCTGAGCTGGGATGCTCCAGGCCTTCTGCTTCAGCACTGTTACACAACCCCTGTTATGAGGAAAATTCAATTACAGAAGTTATTTGTAAGTGCAAGTGCACCAGTGAGGATCGGAGAAATGCAAGCAGCGATGGTCCAGAGGTTAGCGGCTGGCCCAGGGCAAGCGGATTACCTCCCTGGGGGACTGATACTCTTTACAGGGACTCGAGCAGAGGAATTTCCAGGAGATGAAATGAAAAGCCGAGGAGGTTTCATAGAGTAAAATATCTTAATATTTATTGTGTCTCAGGACAAAAGAGTTCTACTCGATGCACAAAACGAGTTAAAGCAGCATATAATACTGACAATGAAGTCACAGCTGACTCGGTGCAAGGACACCTACCAAGGTAAAGGCACCAGGAGCTACATCACCAAACCTCACTACAGCTTACAAAGAATTACTACGGCCTGTACTTAGAAAAGTACAACTACAAAAAAAGTATATAAAACCCAGGGCGGGGATGAGAGAGAGCTTGGCAACGAGCTGAGACCTTGCTGAGCCCAGGGCTCCAGGCAGGCAGGGCCGTGCTCTAACAGGGCAAGAGCCCCATCTCAAGAGCATCTGCATCCAGAGAGTGAAGGGACATCAAGGGGCTGCCAGAGACAAGGGAAAGCATCGCTTTCCCGACAGAGGCACTGAAGACGAGCACCAGGAGTCCCGCAAGGCCACCAGCACGGTCAGCTCCGCACGGCACTCGAGCGTGCTGCCGAGGAAAGAGCCGGGGCTGCAGCGCCCGGAGGAGCGCGGTTGCTGTAACCACCACAGCTACACTAATTATCCCACGCGGTGGCACAGCAGAGTAGTGTTAGGACAAGTCCCTGAGCGCACCAGGACAGCTGCTGCGCTCGTTTCTATGAGCTAGTTGAGAAGAAGATCAGTCAGTTCAAAGCAAGATTTCCTGAAGTGGCATCCAGAGGAAAACTGGAGGTGGTGGCATCCTCCCCGGCCATGGAGACCATACCCTGCAATGCACCAGACAAAGTGTTAACAGATGAGGCTGGATCTACACACAGCTTACAATGACATAGCAGACATGGTCTCACAGGTGCCCTCTGTCCCTG
This sequence comes from Megaceryle torquata, assembly GCA_024611175.1. Taxonomy (NCBI): domain Eukaryota; kingdom Metazoa; phylum Chordata; class Aves; order Coraciiformes; family Cerylidae; genus Megaceryle; species Megaceryle torquata. The sequence goes on from JANIJG010003463.1 coordinate 38,276, forward strand.
CATGTCCCCAAAAGTGGTACCCATCGACGTGCTGGAAGGCCCCAGGGGGACTGGGCAGCAGCCAGGGACACAGAGGCAGCCCACCGAGCTGACATCACTGGACAGACGTACCCGGCCACAGCGTGCTGGGAGCCAGCTACACCATCTCATACTGATTGTTCGTGATGTACTGGGACAGGCAGCAGGCGAGAATGATGCCAACCAACTGAAAAAGAGAAAATAAATCCCACAGGTGAGAGGCAGCCCAAACCAAGGCGCAGTGTTTTAGAGGAAAAGCCTAACAAATTGCTCCAGAGCATCAGTTTTATCAAATCCCAGAGATTTACAAACCACAACGTGGGCTGCTGCACTCTGCTTTGAACTAACTGAGAGAGGCTGAAGTGAAAGATCCTGGCAGGCATCACCCAAACAAAGTCCTCACAAGATATGTTCCACATCTTGTCCTGTTACATTTTGCTTCATGAAGCATCTACTGTTTTATGGTAATTTTGGAGATTACACAGATATCAGGAGCATTATGGCCAATTACACAGTCACTAGAGAACAGCAGCCACCTCCCCCTGCCGCAGGACAGCAGGGAAGCAAGGTTGCTGTTTTTGCATCAGCATCTGAAGGACACGCTACTGTTATCACAACGTGGCCTCCCAGTCCCTGCACAGACATTCAGGGGCAGATCCTGCAGGAGTTTGACCTACACAAGCAAAGTTAGAGGCACATTTGCATGATGGGTCCCAGCTGGCCACACAACACAGCAAGGCTTGCGATAAAAGCCAGGAACTGGTTACAGTTCCCAAGCCTGGCATCAGCTGAGACAATTTTGCAGTCGGGAGCATGCAGCTCACGGTTTGTGTGTCAGTCATGTCTCAGTGACCCCACAGTCAGCACAGCCCAACTGAGGAGGAGACTGGGGGGAGCAGCTGGGCGCAGCAGAGCAGCTCCAGCTCTTGGGCTCTCCCAGCCACAACTGAAAGCACTTGGTAGCACAAGCTTCAGCCAGGGGCTATTGGCTCCTCTCTCTCCCCCAGTTCAGCCCATCCGTTACGGGAAACACACGGCGACATGCTCATTATTAGAGAAATAGCTTGGCAGGGTTCCTTGTCCCCGTGCTGGCGTGGTCAGCCAGCGGTCCCGGGGGACAGCGCCTCGAAGCTCATGCTCAGCTTCTGGTCAAGCAGAGGGTGAATTGAAGCCCCTCCAAAGTTAAGGCCAGCCAAGCTCCCACTGCAACTGCTCAGCGCCAAGAGCCCAGCAAGCTTCTGCAAACCAGCTAAAGGAGGGCCGGGGCCAGCTGCCTATCCTGAGGCTCCCACTGCAGCACATCAGAAACCCCTCGGCACCTCGGGAAGCCCCAAGGCAGCGGCAGCGTGGCAGATCTGGGGGCAGGGGCCTCTCATTTCCTGCTGGGATAAATCCTGCTGGCGAGCACACTGCTGCCGCAGCTCCTGCAGGAAGTGTGCTACAGGACAAAGTAAAGGAGAGGATGGGGAGCAGGAAGGAGAGGACACAACTGCAGGGTAAGGTGGCATGCAGGGTGTAAGCCACCAGCACAGTTGGTACCCCACGCGTGCTCACAGGGAGCCAGCCATGCAGAAGTGATGCCAAAATGCCTCCCTGACAAAAAGGGAGGTCAGTGGGTAGGAAAAGGAAAGGATCCATTTGATCCCCGCCAACAGCAAATGCAGGAAGTTTGCCCAGCACAGGCTCCACTTGGGTTTTCTTAAAAGTGGATTGTTTCAGACAGGATCTCTTCTCAAATAACCTGGGCTCACAGAAACAGAGCTGATACTTCAGCCCTAGGTTTAAGACACTAGAAACAGCACAGGGATGAGGTTAAACGCAGGGGGAATCTGCAGAATAGCTGCTCCTCCCTGGCTGAAACAGGCCATGCCTTTTGTACACATTTGCCCGGAAATTAAATACCTCCGGAGATACCCTGGCCTCACTCTGTGCTCCTCCTGGGCCAGGCAAGCGAGATTTACCTGGAAGCACGCGATGCCAAAGGAGATTCCAGCCACAATGCTCATTTTTGACTCCATTGTTGATGTTACCAGGAAAAAACAACCCTGCAGAGGAGGAAAAGCAAGCACATGAGTCCAGCGTTTTTCACCCCGTGGGAACACAAACTGACACCTCCCCAGAGCACCAGCAGCTCCAGAGGAAGACAGTCCCACGCAGGCAGCTGAGGGCCTCTGGGCACCACCCTCCTGCCCGACCTCAGAGAAGCAGCAGCAGTAGCAGCAGTGAGCAGCCTCCCAGCCCAGCCACCTTATCTCTGGGAGCATGGCCCTTGGGCTGCGCCCAGCAGGAGCTGGAACACTGGGTTCAGAAAGTTGACTCATTAGAGGAACGCCCCTTGCTGAACCCCAGCCGTCCCTGCCTGATGAGGTCACCTACGCTCACCACCAGGTCAGGACTTTGCATGGTAGTCAGGAGATGTCAACACTGCCAAAATTAAGCTTACTGGGAAATTACCTCCTTATTCACTTGTTCTCCAAAACACACAAGCCCCAGCACAAATGCTTGGGTCCAGCTGGTCCTTGACCTCCAACGAAGGAGTGAGGGAGGCCCTCAGACACAAGTTCCTCCATACTTTTCCCATACATCCACACCACAGGAGTCCCCAGGCCATGGGGTGTCTGCATTTAGAGAGTAGTTCTCCTCTCAAGCCTCCCAAGGAAGGGAAAGCTCTTCTCCATCCACCCAGCTCTGCCCTCCCCACTTCAGGACTGGCAGGGGATGTTTCTGAGCTTAACTTACATCCACAAACACTTTCAGCTTGGCTTTGCTCAGGTCTTTCAGATCCTCCTCTGAGCAGTCATCTTGGCTCTTGCAGCAGCTCTGGGGAATGCCCCTCTGGGAGAAATACTCAGTCCTCTCCCAGTCTGAGTAGTTCTGCACACCACAGCAGTGCAGCTGGAGGCGGAAGGACATTGAGGGGAATGGTCACACCAGGTACTGACCCCCCCATCACTCCCATGGCCGCCTTAGCCTTGCCTCTCCAGGAACTGTCCCCATCTCGCCCAGCATCTCCTCCCAGATTCAAAAGCCTGTGGTGTAAAAGGACCCCCAGCCCTATGATGGGGATGCCAATCCCCCGGGGGGGGGGGGGTGCGGTATGGAGTGTTCCCACCCACAGCCATCCAGACACCAGCCTGGGGCACTCACGGTTCTCTGGATGGTGTCGACAGCCTCGCTGTGCCGGTCGGCAGTCACGTTGTAGTCCCTCAAGGCCAGGTTGAGGTTACTCTCAAAGTTTGTCTTAATCTGCAAGAGAGAGGTCTCAGCGAGGGTGCCATCCCCTCCTGTGCTTCAGGACCCGTGGCCACACATTAGTCACCTCTTGGCGATGGCTGGAATGACTCTGGCCGTGGCCAGCAGACATTTCCCTGGCCACCCAGGCAATTAAAGGCTGTATGACAGGGCAGGCTGGGATGCTGTGGCAGCAGGGATGCTGCACTAATAACAAGGACCTGCACAGGGCCAACTACCCCCAAGCAGGCTGCTCGACGGCGCGGGAACCCTCAGAGGAGCTTTAATGACAGAAAAGATTGCAGGAGACAGACCAAAACCAGAAGCAGAAGTCCAGCACTACTGGTTGCCTGTTCTGGTGTAGGGGGAGCATGCCATACTGGGCAGACCCCATATGTAGCTTTGTCCTTACTGGGACCTTATGTGTTCTTATTGGGGACAAGCTGCTCTTTGGGCTGTTCCAACCCCTTTTAGCTAAACTGAGCACTGCTCCCAGCAGCACCTCTGTCCCTCCAGTGATATCTGCAACAGCACTTGGGTTAAAACCAACACCAAGCTGACTCTGCAGCACAGGGATACAGCAGCAGCCACCCAGACTCACCTCATGCCTGAAGACGAACCCCACAACAGCAGCCACCAGGACGATGAGGAAGATGAGGGACAGGAGCATGGCATACTGTGGGTAGAAAGGGCAGGATGGGACAGGGTGGATGGGAGGGGGTGGGATGGGATGAGATGGGGTAGGATGGGATGAACCGGATAGGGTTGAGATGGGATGGGGAAAGATAGGATGAGATGGGGTAAGATAAGATGGGATGAATGGGACAGGATAGGGTAGGGTGGGATTGAGCTGGAATAGGATGGGGAAGGATGGGATGTGCTGGGATGGGTCAAGACAGGTCAGGATGGGACAAGAGAGGCAAGGATGGGACATGCTGGGATGAGTCAGGAGGGGATGGGATGGGAAAGGATGGGATGTGCCAGGATATGTCAGGACAGGCCAGGATGGGTCAGGAGGTGCAGGGAGGGAGAAGGATGGGACATGCTGGAATGGGTCAGGATGGGGCAGGAGGGGCAGGGATGCAAATGGGGAAGGACGGGACATGCTGGAATGGGTCAGGATGGGGCAGGAGGGGCTGGGGAATGATAGGACGTGCTAGGATGGACCAGGAGGGGATGGGACCCCATCCCGCCCTATCTGGAGCCACCCACCAGCTTGAGCATCCAGGTGCTGCCACGGCAGGTGGCGAAGCAGCCGAAGGTGCCCAGGAGGATGATGACGGTGCCGGCGCCCACCAGGACGAAGGGGACGTTGGTGGCCTTCTCATCCAGCAGTGAGAAGTAGACGGCCAGACTCACCCTGCCCCAGACTCCCACGGCCAGCAGCACGATGCCTGACACCTGGGGAGAGGGGAAAGCCGCCATGGCTCGCGACTGTCGCGACGGGGCGAGGAGGCCGCGACATGTCGGGGGGGTTGGGCGGGTCCAGACGGCCGCGGCACGGCGCTCACCCAGAAAACGAAGGTGTAGGTGAGCAGGACGCTCTTGAGGCAGGTGATCACCGGCTTCGTCTGCAGTCGCCGCGACGGGGACGCCATGGCCGACACGGGCCGTCTCCTACCGCGACCGGGACCGGGACAGGGGCCGGCCCCGCCCCCCCCCGCCCCGCCGGGCAGGCCCCGCCCCGCCGGAGGCTCCCGAGCGGCGGCGGAGGTTGCCGAGCACTGACGGAAACGGCCGAGGGCGCCCGAAGGCGCGCAGCTCCTCCCCAGCGTGGGCCCTCCCTCCTGCCCGGTGCCTCCCCCTTCCACCCGCTGCCTGTTTTCCGTGTCACTCATTGCCGGCACCATGCTTCAGACCCCCGTGCCACATCCTGCCTGCACTGTGCCACCCTCTGCCTGCCCCGTGCCACCCTCTGCCTGCCCCGTGCCCCAACCCCCCGTGCCACCTCCTGCCTACCCGGTGCCACCCCCTGCCTGCCCTGTACAACCCAGTCCCTGCTCTCCTGCCGTAGCATGTGGCGATGCAGCCCCAGCGTGGTCCCCCGCCTCCTGACCGTGTCCCTCCGCAGAGCAGGGACCACCCAGGGCAGCCACCCTAGCACATAGCGTGGCCACCATGCTGGCAAGTGATGGGCTTCCTGGCTGCCGTGGGGTGAGCACTCTGTCCCCTCCCGAGGGATGTGTCCCGGGCTGTGAGTTCCCCACACCCTGCAGCGAGCAGCCCCCAAAAGCAGCCTCTCAGCAGTCCTCTCCTGCTCAGGCCATCTGTGTTATTAATTAGCGTGCTTACTGGCCTGGCCGCCACATAATTAGTACATTCAGGCAGCATATCCCCCGTCCCCCCCTCGCCACCTCTCATACCTGTCAGGAGCCTGACGCTAGGCTCGTCCCTCGTCTCCCCTCACCCATGTGGTCCTGTGCTCCAGCGCCCAAATCCCAGGTGGCTCCAGCTCCTGCCTCGCCTCCGGCTCGACCCCCCAGGGGCTGTGGGGCGGCGGGTCCTAACGAACGTGTTTCGTTACCTCTGCCTGCGGGGGCTGAACTTCAGCTGGAAAACAGAGCCCAGCTGGAAGCGTTCGCCGCCGGTCCAGTTTCAGAGCCCGCTGCCTGCAGCGAGGTCTCTCCCTCCCTTCTGGCAGGAGGTGGAAAAAGGGCCTTGGCTGCCGCGGTTTTGTCTTCGGTCTCCCAGGACCCCCATTCCCGTTCCCGGAGCCTGGCACAGCTTAGGCTCAGCTCTCTCTTCTGTCAAAACAAGCTCCTGGCTCTTCTGCTGGCCAAGGAAAAAAAGCTGACTAACTTTTAAAGCCTCGGAGAAGCAGGAGGTGCGTTGGAAAACGGGCGATCCTGGGATTTCTTTTTTTTTTTTTTTTTTTTTTTTTTTTTTTAAATTTCTTTTTTTTGGCCCTTACTCCCGGCTTTTTATTGTTTGGGGGGGGCGGCAGCGGCCAAAACCCCGTTTAAACAGCCCGCCCCAGCAGGG
>JANIJG010003464.1:0-40023 GCA_024611175.1 Megaceryle torquata
TGGGCAGTTCTTTCATCCAACCCCTACCATTATCTTCTGTGACTCTGGGGGTGTGGCTGGAGCCCTTGCCAGTGAAGTCTGAGGAAAAGAAGTCACTGAGAACCTCAGCCTTCTTAGTATCATTTGCCACCAGTTCTCCTGTATCCTTTCTGAGGGGGCCCACACCTTCCCTAGTCTTTTTCTTGCCATTAATATACATATAGAAATTCTTGGTGCTTCCCTTGATTTCCCTGGCTAGATTTAATTCTACCAGGTCTCTTGCTGCTCAGGCAGCTTCCTTGTATACCCCCCATTCTAGCTGTCCTTCTTTCCACTGCTTGTAGAGTTTCTTTTTGCGTGACAGCATGCCCAGGAGCTCCTTATTCATCCAGGTAGGTCTCACAGCATTCTTTCCTGCCTTTCTCTTTGTTGGAGGCCCTGAAGTCTTAATGGTACCTGTGCTTCACCATGGAGTTCCTGGGACAGCAATTCACTTCCCTGCTGTCTAATATATAAATCAGATTAGATTTTTTTTTTTTTAATTCAAAACCATATTGATTTAAAAAAGAAAATAAATATGAGATTAAGACTTCAGTTTGCCTATACTAGTCTGTCTTCATTAATTTAAGATAGGGTTATATTACATTATCTAAGAATTTAACCCATAACACAATTACTTGAATAGCATCTGTGACAGGTAACTAATTTCAAGAGAATTATGTTAAAGTCACAGCTGTCAATGAACCTTTCTGACAGTAAGCTAAGCTACCATTTGGTCTCCTTTCAGTCTTATTTATGTCTGGCTAACTGAACTACCACATAGAAAGTACACAAACCCAGACATTAAAAGATCTATTCCAGATAACAGATAATCTTGGAGGTGGCAGTGTTAGTGTTCAACATTTCATCAAAATACCAAGCTGGTCCTGTGGGAGACTGGAGAATATTTCCCTCCCATTTGAGGACTTGGTTCTGTTCCATGTGACCTGTACTGCAAACACTGTATTTACACACATATTTAGTCTGAGCTTACATTTTCAGCCTTACTGCAATTACAATCATTAAAAGAATCTGGTACGGGTCTCTGTTTTCTTTCTGACTATTAATTCTGTTCATTGTCACTTGTAAGCATCAACCAGCACTCTAAATAGATTAATTAACTGCAAATTTATTTATAGTCACCCTGAAGAAGAGCCATAAGTCTAAACCAACTCCCTGCATGCACTGTCCAAAATACAAATTCAGATCCCTTCTCAAAAGATGCCTATTTTGATACATCAGACTGAAATCCCTGATGCATGTGTTCTGGCCTTCAGGCTTATCTGCAGCCTACATCTGATTAATATTTGGCTTTTAGCATCTATATTTAGGAGAAAAATAATGTCTTAAAAAGTCATGATCTAACAGCAGAACTCTGACTATAAATCAGGCCAGCAGTCAATGCTTTGTCAGAAATTGATATCAAACTTCCAAAAACTGAGATATATAAATTGGAAATTAGATAGAAGAAAGTGGAATAACAACAGAAAACAGCTTAAAAAGAGGTATGTATTTTTTTAGCCAATAGATTATTAATAGAATTTTCCTCTTTCACAAGCTATTTTGAAATTGTAGTAATTCCTTATTCTGCTCTTTTTCCATAAAGTTGGGATGATTGTTGTTGTTGTTTTGGTTTTTATTAATGTTTATAGACATTTTGCTACTCATAGGATGGCCTATAATATGCAGCAAGTTAGTAATGGCAATATTTTTGCTCCTTGATTAGGCAAATGTATCTGTACGCTTGAAATTTTCCTTACTTCAAGCAATATTGTCCAAGAAAACATTGCAAATGCTTTGGTCTTCTTGAATTGAGGGCAATACCTATACATAAATGCTCACAGAATGTCTCTTCATGTTCTGATAGAATTTCCATAGCTGAGATATTTAAAATTTCCTTTCCTGAACTGCATCTCTGTTAAATGCTCTTTAAGACTGTTATTGCTGAATTCCTTTCAAGAGACAAGGATCTTCCCTCTATTCTGCACTAGTGAGACCACATCTGGAGTACTGTGTCCAGTTCTGGGCTGTCCCGTTCAAGCAGGACAGGTAAATATTAGAGAGAGTGCAATAGAGACCTATGAGGTTGATTACAGGACTGGAATATCTCTCTCATGAGGAAAGGCTGAGAGCCCTCAGGCTGTTTAGCCTGGAAAAGAGAAGACTGGGAGGGGATCTTATTAATGTCTATAAATATTGTGGCTGTCAAGTAGAAGGGGCCAGTCTTTTTTCAGTTGTGTCCTGTGTTAGGGCGAGATGTAATGGTAGAAAGGGGAAACACAGGAAGTTCCACCTCAACATAAGGAAAAACTTTACTGTGAAGGTGATGGAGCCCTCGAACAGGCTGCCCAGAGAGATTATGGAGTCTCCTTCTCTAGATGCTTTCAAAACCTGCCTGGATACGTTCCTGTGTGGCCTGCTCTGGTAGGGGGGTTGGACTCAGTGATCTCCAGAGGCCCCTTCCAACCCCTATGCTTCTGTGGTTCTGTGGTCTCACACCAGTCACTTTCAGTGCCATTCTCAAACTAATATCCTATTTTAAAGGAAATGTTTAAACAAGTGCATATGTTTCCATTTTCTCCTTTTGGGCTGTGCTCAGAAGATGTACTAATGTTGGCTATGCAGAACACTTTGTCTGCAGCATGAAAACAAAATCACCTGACCATGTCCATCCAAACTGAAACCGGTTATATGCAACATCCCACCCACCTTCTCTGGGCATTGAAACAGCAAGAAGACTTATATACAAAAGGAGAAAAATCATTATTTAGTACTGGACAAGCAATATGAAGAAATCTAATAGTAAGATATAACCACCCAGGAGATCTCAGTACAAGAAATAAGAATAATTTACCCTAAACACTTGAATGGGATTCATTAATTTCAACTATCTACAGAGTAAACAGCTAATGTACATTTTCACTAGGATTCCTTGATAAACAGTGGAGAAAGACAGATTCTTTCACAGTACATATCATCCAATTTCAATATAGGCGTTTACAGTAAGTAGGATGAGTAACACTTTAATGATGAGTATCTCTATATAGGCTCCATCCAGAGAGACTAGATAATTTGCTTAGACTAGACACCTAAATTGCAGATAAATAAAATTAGGGGAGTTGGATCTTGCCCTGGGTGCCTGGCTTAACAGACAATACTTTTCAGTTTAATTAGAAAATGAATGCCAAACTGTTTAGGAAAGCTTCTGATCACTCATGGTCTTTCCTGGGTTTCATATCCTGCTGTGTTTTGTCCAAGATCTGCTGCAGAATTTGAAAACTTTGCAGAATCTCTGACATAATAGGGCATTCCACGTTTGTTAGGAAGAGAGCAAAGCACCTGAGTGCTGTTTCTGGTGCTGACTTGGAGCTCACAAGCCCAGACAGACCCAAATTAAACCAAGTATTGCTAAGGTGTGCTCCTGACTCTGCACCTTTGGGGAAAGAGGACTTGTCATCAGTAACAGCAACTGATTTCCAAAAGCCATGTCAGCTCATGGCACTGAGCAGATAAGCCCTCCCAGAGCCCTAGAAAGGTGACTCAGCAACACTGCTTCCAAAATTCCGAGTGTCCTGTTAACGGAAACACAGGGCCAGCTTAGCACAGCACCATTTTTATTTGGGTGAGGTCTACTGAGTGGGATTGTGACTCAGCCTGGCCCCAAAAAAAGCTTAGCCTTTTTGGAGCCTGATAGTAATGAACCTTTTCATTTAATACAGTCACAGGACACCTACTGCTATAGGAACATAGTTTTTAAATGCTGGACTTGAGATAGTTGAGACAGAATTTGCCTGGCCATGTAATAGACAAAAATCTTTGACACTCCTTGTGACCCATTTTCAAGAATAAAGATGTTGAGAAATTATTCTTGACCACGTTAAAACCAATTCTGTCAAGCTATTATTTAGGATGTTCTCTTTCTGACACACTTTACCAGGAGGACTGGAAAATGGGCGTAGAGGAGAATGCCTCCTGATTTATGATCACAATGTGGCATTAGCTCACTTAATGAATTCCCAGGAGCTGGATGGTCAATGGGCTAGTGAAAGCAGTATCCAAACAGTTTCCCAACCCATCTGGTGGATGAGCTTTGGGAAGGTGCATGCATGGGTCCTCTGTGAAAGTGAAAAAAAAAAGAGACATCTCCATCAAATATTCTGACAAGTTTCTTTTGATTCTTTCCTCTCCTTTAGTAGCACTCTGAATGTTTCATATAGATGTTGTGAAGATCCCAGATAATGGGATGGTTCAGTCTTATTTTTTCCAAATTGATTTTTTACGAAGCTTATGAAATCATATGTGGAATCAAAGTTAAAGGACTGTTGTTAAGACTGAAATGTCAGTAATTCAGTGTCAATAAAAAAGCTACCAGTGCAAGCTTAATCTAGTCTCTTTGATGTGTGTACATTATGATAGTCTTTAGTTACACAGAGATTGCTTTGTGGTGAGGTAGTCATCTCTCTGTGAATTTGCTGGTCTGACATCAAAAATGAGTTTGGAGTTTTCCTCACAAAGCAGCGTGGTCTTGGTGTGCCTCTCCTATGGGGCAGGAGAAAAGAAGGGACCTTCAGAAGGCTTCCCTCTCTGTCTGCTGTCAATGCTGTGTCTTGACTGGTCCCTACTCAGCAGGTGAGTTGATTGTAGTCATTACATCAGAGCTTTGGACCTTGGCTTAGAGAAAGACAAGGAGCTGTATTTTGTATATGAGAGAATATTCTGAGTAAGGAAGGAGTATCAAGAGAGAAAGGAGGAGGATTTTCAGATTGTCAAGAGATAAGGAAGCTTGGTAAAATGATGGAAAACTAGAACTTACCTCCTTTTCTGGAAGAACTTTGGCAGTCTAAATGAAGCAATGTGTTATACAATATCTTGATAGCCTCCTAGCAGTGAGGAAGTCATGGCAAAGCCACAGAAAAGTAGATTTACTGGTTGCATCTGCTTTTTATTTCAGTATATCACATTCATACAAAGTATTTTTGCATGCATAGTCACTATTCTGTTCACAACAGCTAACATACATGTTATCAGACCATCTGCTGCAGGGTCAGTCTGTGCTGACTCAGCCTTCTGAAGGACAGACATGTTTAGTGAAGAGAAAAAAAGGAAAAATGTAAATTTTCTCTGAAAGACATCCTAGGGTAATATTATGAATTGAAGGACATAATTAACCAATTCTGAGCTAAATTCTGATTAAATTGGCTGAGTTTTAGGAGACTCTATACTTTTCTATAACTGCTGTTAAAACAATCAAATTATTTTGTTCCATTTCTGCCAACACAGGCTTTCAGTTTTCTAAGATTCTTGAGTATCTTTGAGGAAAACATTTATTCATATAAAAGCATGTATTTGTTCTTTAACATAACTTTTGTCATACACATAGCTGCCAGAAGAATTAGTGAGGAGGTGCAAATCAACATGATTTAAGTATGTTGACTTTCTACCCAGCTAATACATCTAAGCTTGATAGCATTTGTAAAAGCCTTGCCCAGTTTCCAAGGGAGTAAAAGCTTAAACCAGAACAGCTGGTGCCCATCTCAGTCTGTGTAAGGATGCAAAACTATGAAGCAAGTGATGCTCCCTTTTCACTTGGACATGTTACTGGTTATTAGACAGGTTCCTGGAGCCCAACGAGTTTAAGAATTCATTCAGCTTTGGAGAATCACCTAGCAACAGTGTCTGGGAAACCACTGCTCTGAGGGATTTTTCACTTTGTTATATTTTAAAATAAAAAACAAGGGTGTGCAAAGCCTCACGAGATCAAAATCTAAGCAAATCAACATTCAGCATCCAGCTATCATGATAACAGGAGTCACAAAAATAGACTGCCTTAGACTACTCAAATTATGTGGAGAAATATTTGTGCAAAGTCAGTCTAACTTAACAGTTAACTGGAAGTCAGAGGTGCAGGCAACGTAAAATCAGATTTGATTTTAAATATGTATGGTCAGGCAAAAATGCATCCAGCCATCTTCCAGATCCATATTGTATGGGATGCATTATACTACAGAAATAGGAGGTAACTGCAGATCACCAAAATGCCATTATTTGAACTGGAATTTGACCAGGACATCCCTCTGAACTTCTACTGCAAAAAAATATTATTTTGAGACCTAGTCCAAAATATCCTGCAGAAATTCTTGGAGATGGGGATGGCTTTTTTTTCCCCTTTCACTTATTCTAAGAGCCATTGGATTATTAAAAAATGGTGTCATTTAGACATCATTTAAAAAATAGATCAGAGCACTCCAATACTAGATTATGGTGCTGTAGGCAGAGGGACAGTCTATACTACCTACCACATAGGGATCTTCATGGGAGTACAATAAGGGAATACAGAGCAATCACTGAGTACATTTTTCAGTTTTCAAGACTGTAATCTTGCATCTGTGAGAAAAGTAGGCCACATACTGTGGATGTTTCACCATTATCTTGTGGGGACAAAATGTGTAACTGTATTTTCACTTGTATGCCTGTAGGACTTCCTTTCACACACATGGGAAATATTTGTTCTTCACATAGCCCAATGTACAGGGCTGTTACTGTGAGCCAAATAAGCAATAACAATTTTTTTTGTATGATATATATATGTGGACTGGCATATCATCATAAAAAATTATTCAATCAAATATGCTAATAATAGCACATTGTCGTATGAAATGTTCAGGTACATAAAGAGGTGCTTTGAAGTGCAGAAATATTTGGTCACCTGAGGGACAATAAACAATTTTTAAGTATAGGTTTCTGAGATAGGGAGTGACTGGATCTCCCTGCTTAGGAAAGTCCCCAGTCCAAAGTCACTCTCAAATAAACTCCAGACAGAGCTGGATGTAAGGTGCTTGCTGCCATGGATTCAAGTGAACTCAGGTGCTAGTCATAGTCTTCAGTACACAAAGGAGAAGCTAATGGTCAGATAAAGGAATGTGAGAAAAGTCTAGAAAGAACATCAGCCTTCAAAAGTGGGGACAAAGCAAAATAAAAAGCCAGTCTTTCTATTTACACCTTGATTACCATGCCTGCACACATTTGTTCTTGTACAGGCAGGGTAGAGAGGACTCCCTTGGTGAAGAATAAAGACAGTGGTATGTTTTTCCTTTTGTGAACTGTGCAGTTAATCATCATTAGTAGTAGTACCACAATGGTGTACAGACCCTCTGCCAAATCATCCTTCTTTACCAGAATGTCTACATGCCATATATAAAAATTAAAATCCAAATTAAAATTCATGTGACAAGTAAACTTTTGTCAGTGATCAGGGCTGGGCCGGCCACTAAACAAATGACAGATGGTCTCTATTAACCCCTCTCTTCTCAAAAGGGAAGAGAAAGGGAATAAGGGAAAGAGAATTATGGACTGTGAAAGAAAATTAAAAGAGCTTTAATGAAAATAATAATAATAAAATTAAATATATACAAAACTGATAGTAAAGTGAACTCCCCTGACTGCAGTTATGTCACCATCACCACTGATGCTGTGGAGCAGGCACTGGAAAAGTCCCAGACTGAAATCAGCAGCAGATGGGATTTAGGATTTAGGAGCCAAATTATGGAACTGCATTCAGAAACACATGGATTGGGATCAAAGGCAGAGTGGACAAAGTCCTCCTCTAATGCTGTCCGTTGAAGAAGAGTCTTGAACCTCATAATCCCTCAACTTTATACTGTGTATGACATATATGGGATATAATACCTTGTTGGTCAATTTAGGGTCACCTGTCCTGAGCCACAGGTGTGGCTCTTTACTTTCTGCTTTTTAACTCAACATGGTACACAAGATTTAGCAGTGACCTTGGTCTGCAGAGTGGCAAGTATAAACAAGAGCCTTTCTGCACACCAATCCTTGGTAGTAACTCTAAACATCAAGCATTATTCTGCAAGAGACAGATGATGTCTGTGAAAATCTACTGTTAACTACAGAAAGTGCAGTTAGTTAGAAGAGACCAAGCTGAAAATAAAATCACAGAACAGAATTAGCTCTGACCCACCTCAAACTAGGACAACATTATGCTCAGGAAACCATAGCAAGAAATCATAAGCAAGTCTTCAAAAAGATTCATCTCATCTTGTCTTCTGTGCAGACAGTTGTACCTGGTGTCATGGCCCTGAGTTCCCAGAGCAATCGGTGGTGAGAAATACACTCTTCTATAATGTCTCTTTCTTACTAGGCATCTACTTTCAATTGATATTAATTTTGTCTAAAAGTGCTTGTTTTCCTGTACTGATTATAAAAGAAGACCAGGTAACTAACTCAGATGCATGTGCATAAAAATAAAACACTGGCATGTGGTCACATGGTGGCATCATTGTGGATGTATTTAAAGCACCTAATGGAATTTGTAGACATACCTTGGGCCAAAGTTATCCAAGGTATCTGGGCACTATTTGCCTCTTTAACCTTTTTCAACATATATGTATATGTATATATGAGACCCTCACCTGATCCTGAGAGTTGAGCTCTGACTTCCCTGAATTCCCGTCTCCTCTTGAGGTCAATGAATGAAGTGGGTACAGAAGGGATGCTGGATTAAGGCTACAAAACCCTTTTTTTTCCCTCACCTTTTGTGCGTCTTGTGCAGCTAGGGATCATGTGGCAAAAATAAGAGTTTCTAATCATATCCAATTTTCCACAATGGCCCTTGACCTCTGCTTTCTTGGTCCAAAAATCACAAAGCCATGTTTATTTTAACATCTCCAGAATGTAAACCAATTTAAAAATATGAAGATAAAGAGGGAGTATCACAAGCTATATAGCAGAATAATAAATATCCAGTGACATTAGAAGGCTTTTTGCAGGATACCAAGGGAAGTTCTGTCTCTCTGGACTGGATTGCAAAACAGTAATTCCTTTAAGTCAAAAGAAAGAGAAATAAATTATCCTGGTGGCATTTATTGTAACATTTGTCTGAACTGCATCCCTCTCTTTCAGAACTTTACTTAGCTGCCCATATCATGGAAACTGTTGCTTTTCTGAATCTCCTGGAGGAGCAAAGGCTGGTAGAAAAAGAGGCAAACATGCAGTAGGGACCCTGATCTTGTTTATACCATGTCTTCATGGGCCAAAATGGTGGGTGTTTTACCCCTGCAAGGTAAAGTTAATGTTAGTTGTCTACTATAAAATCATGGTGGAGACAAGACACTAATATCCTGAGGCTGAATGTCTCCTTTGCCATCAGAATTTTTTTAGGAAAAGCTCTTATGGCCACTGCAGACAGTGCTTTTTGCTGGAAGGACTGTCTTGTGCCTCTGTAACTCACCCTTGCTAAGGGAATAAGTGTGTTCTGTCACTCAGCATCCAGCTTTTTTCTCTGGTTCTTACTCCAGAGCTTTCCACCTGGGAAAGGCCCCAAGGAAAGACTGTTATTTTACTGAAAGGTAATTTGGAAAAGATGACCACAAGAAGAGAAGTTACACAATATAACATAATTATTGTGTATTAATTATCTTGTTACCAAAAAAAATTAAGCAACAGAAACGCCAGTGGTTTTGTTTCAGGGGGAGTAAAGCCGTAGATAATGAGTTATCCAAGTTTTTCAGGCCCACTCATCTGTAGAGTCATGCGCCATGGGTACTACCAAAATAAAAATGGTACATTTGACTTCCTTGGAGCTGTTTTTTTTTTACTGACCTCAGAGATGAGAGGAGTAAGGGTATGGTCTCTGGGTGGAGATACAGGGGAGACAAAGAGTACAGAGGAAACAAAATAAGCCCTCCTCCATTAGGAGTTCCTGCATGACTGTTCATCCAGCAGCTCCAGGTGAAGAGGAGAAGGGAGGAAGTTGTCTATTATTCTTCCTCCTTGTTAGATGGGGACATGGAGAATATCTCCTTCAAGAATATTCCCTATAGAGGTTTACATGCTGTAGACTGTATTTTATACAGAAATTACCCTAAAGGCACTGCATGTATCTGGCAAAAGATTTTTTCAGCCATTCTGGCTTGAACTTGTGTGATGATTATTCTTCAGGTACAAAGAGAGTGACAAAATTTTGCATTTCTGTAGTATCATTCTTGAAATACCAAAAAGGCATTAATTAAACTTCCCAACAGACCTGTGTGTAGCTGAGCAAAATGCAGTACAAAGAGATTAAAGGTGCTGTTTTCAAACTTGTTCCCAAAAAATCTTTAACATGAATCCACATTTTAAAGCAATTTTCTGAGACCTTCACTCAGCCATGAATGAAGCTACAGCTGCCCCAGAAAACACTTCAGAAATATGGGTTCTGGGCCATAACCACAAAAAATACTCTACCCATTTTCAAAAGTTATTCTGTCAGTGAGGAGTTTGTTGGTAATGGTAAATCCACCTTGAGAATAATCTATTTTGAATATATAGTTTGCAAGGTTTATTTGAGGGTTCAGAGGAATGTGCCACTGCTTGTTTTAGGAGCTCCTTCCTTCCCTCTTTTTGTCAACATAGGATTTTTCTCTTGAGCAACACAGAGCTAAGACAGAGGGTTATAGGGTGAGTGAATCTCAACCAAAGGTATATCACCTGGCTGGTAAAATTCTTTTGGCAGGAGCATTTCCTTGACCTGCAGTGTAAATCACCCAGGAACAAATTTCAGGACAGGCATTCTTGACCTGGTGTGTGTTTGTAAGTAGGAGAAAAGACATAAAATAACAGATCATTGTTCACGTGCAGCTTGGGCTGAAAGGTCTCGCTGATTTTACATATTTCTAAATCATATTGGCAAATGTGAAAACATGATAAACTCATTCCTCATAGTGTTTCTTTCCATAGTAACAATGATTTAATCCCATATGAGCTCAGTTAAACAGCTTTCATCATATTTGGCTCCCCATCTTGAAGTCTGTAGATGTCATAGGAGTTTTTATGTGTTTTATTTCTTTCACTAGCAATATGTAAAGAAGATGCTCAGTTTTCCAGATTAAAAGTAACTGGTTTCCATTTAATGGTCCACTTTCTGTTTGACTCCCTTCAATCTCATGGAATTACAAATTTACAGGATTATAGAATTTTCTGACTAATTAATACGACTGATTGCTAAAATAACTGCTACTGTTAAAAAGGAATAGATGCATTTCCATCAGTACCCATGCAGTGGAAAAAAAGAGAAAACAGGATGTAAACTAGAAAAGTTGCTTCAGAATTAACTTATTGTATTTTCATATTGCTGAAGACAAATCTTCACTCTGTCTAGAAATTCTGTGGATTTTTCTGTATTTGCTTGGAATTTCTAGAATTACCAGGTGCTTTTCAAGTCAGATACTACTTAGCAGGCAGTATGGAAATCACTGACTTGTTCATGAATGACATATCTCTCTGAGACTATGAGAAGTATCACCAGCTATGTGAATATGGCCTACATTTGATACAGAGAGAGAGCAAGAGAGAGACCATGGGTCTCCCTTGCCCTGAAAGCTTCAAACAGAATGTGTGCACCACATGGTACATAGAAACGTGCTGCTATTCCAGACATGCTGCACAGTGACACAGTTGCCCAAGTGAAAACAGACTATGGTATTACTGCTGAAGGAACTCAATGGGACCTGCTTTTCATTGTGGGGGATAAACTTCCACTACTGGCTTTACTGCTGATTTGCACGAATAGCACAGACAACCCAGCAGTGCTGGCACCTGTGAACAGATCCACAGCAGCAGCACCAGTGTCACACAGCATATCCATCCCAATCCAACCTGGGAACTGCTGCTCATGCTGGTATCTCATGAGTGTCTGACTGCAGCAGCATGGCAAGGGCTGCTGCCACAATCAGAGATGCACTCGAGGGCTGTGAGACATTCACATATAAAGTCTAGACAAAGGTAGAAAAACATTAAAATCTGCTTTGATTGGATTTTCTTTTAGCTAAAGATAACCTGTCTATGGGAATTTAGGTTTGCAGTCACATTAGGAAAGCTGTGCTTTTACTAGTACAGTTTGTTTCAGTTGAAGAGTAAAATGATTTTATTATAGCAGTACAAAGCAATCCTGTTTGTCTAACTGACTAAATATACTTCATTCCCATAATGTACAGGAACTCCTGTACCAGTAAAGCATTCCCAGTACAATCTGTGTTTTTCAGTCACTCATTTCCAAAATGGCAAAAAACATCGCTAAAAGAGGGTATGGTGAGAATTCAGTTATCAGTGGATGGGAAGTGCTTTCAGATTATCACAAAGTCCAGTTGAGTAAAAGATTATATATCAATATTACATAATCTCTTTCAAGGGTTTATGGCCTTATAAAAACATGGACTAAAAAATGGTTCTCGCTTGCAAACAAAATGTGACTGCTTTGAGTACTTGAAAGTGATGCTTTACTAATTTGTTAAAAATCAAATGCAAAAACTATCAGACACATATTTCTCAGTTCAAAAATTGTAAAGAGCATTCCTTATAGACGTCATGATTTTACAGATTTTCTTTCTGTCATACTGGACCAGCTTTTCATTTATTTCAAATTTTCCTGTTATTGTGTCTATATATGGCACATACTAGTTCTTTATGACTAGATCTTCATGAAATTCAGTAAGACAATTTATGTCTTTTAAAGTAAAAGAGACAGATAAGAATTAAAAATACAATTTATTTATTTAAAGCCTATAAACTAAATCAGTATTTTATTTTCCTGAGCACAGTCTGACATATCATATTTGGTTTGTAGCATGATTCCTATATTTGGACTTTCTTAAATGCCAAGCCATGAAAGTTCTGTCCAGTTTAACATTTCCTACATTCTGCAATGATAGTGAAAGTATTTCCAAACTCCAATAACTTTTAAAAAATGCAGTTGCTTGAAAGTTTCCAAGTGAAGAGCAAAGTGAACAAAGAATGAGATCACTGACTATAATTGGAAAATTTCCTACTATTGTCAAGGCCAAATACAGTCAAGGACTAGTAGCATTTCTACACAGAGTAGCCTGGACTGTGCCAAAAGATGGCAAATTATAACCATATCATATAGAATGATCTGGAGTGTGGCTCTCCATATACTTCCTCAGACACTTGTGAACTCTTGCATTCCCTCTGCTGTTCTTAAGAAGCAGGGCCAGACATGCAGTGACCACTGGAGATGTGACCATGGGCCACCAAAGAAGCAAGCCCTCAGCCTCATGCTTCTTGTACTCATCCACAGGGGAGAGAGCAAGCAGGAGAGGATGCATACACTACCCCAGGTCCTGGGTTCTGGTCACCGCTACTGTCCCTGGATGGCTGCCTGCTACACACTTCAAAATGCTCCTCTTGGCACTGGATGTCTGCCTTGATGTCATGAAGAACATGCATCTGACCATACAACTAGCCTTTGGCTGGATATAGCTTGTATCTGCAGGATGTAGAGATTAAACCCTTGGGCAAATCTGTGGGCTCAAGGGGGTTAAATGAAGGATGGAAATACTGGTTCAGCCTTCATTAGCCCAGGGCATTGGATTACAGTGTTTTTTAAGGCCCTGCTCTTGTCCGTATTGGCAGAGACTTTCAATTTAAAAAGCGGCCTGTTGTCAGACACCCTAATCCATGCAATAAGAACAAACTCACCTGATTAAGACCAACTACATAAACAGAATAGGCAGCTGTCATGCACCAACAGGCATGGTATACTATGAGATGACACACTATGATAAACAGCATACATATTGTTTGGAAATTTCTATATCTTCAGGTTGAGATGGAATAGTTATGGAACACACGGAGGCTCACTTCTATTTGGCCATTGTCTCTGTTTCTCCAGGACAAACACTCATTCAGTAATTCATCACACATGTTCCATTCATTCAAGCTTCACGCACACCTTGTATGCTGTGGGTCAAATTCTCTTCTCAACTGCTTTCTTTGCAAACCATTGGAAATCAATGGGTGTGGAAGTGATTCACAAGCAATGAAAACAGAGACGTGTGCTTTTTTTTACTGGGAAAAGGCTTTGGGGATTATAAGCATGAATTTCAGCAGAATTTGGACTATGATACAATGACTTTTCAAGAGGATTTAAGAAAAATGGATCTACATCCTCTTGCCATATGCTTTCTGCTATGAACATCTGGTTCCAGTGAGATCTCACTGTGGGATATTCTGTAATGCAAAAATGTGTTAAGTGACTTTTGCTCAGAGAAATGTTTGCTCACAGACCCTTTATTCTTAGTATTATATGTTCAGTAAGGCTCCAGTCTGTACATTACTTGTCTGGGGACAAATAAATATCTACAACCAACCAGGAGTTATTGATCTTACCAGGAATAACAGACAGGCTGCATAGTGGAGTTTGTTGTGAGATCTGGGTAAGAAAGAGCAATATGGAAGAGAATACACAGCACAGAAAATAACACAATATAACATGTGCTAATGGTATCATTTCTTTTGCTTGCTGCTTAGCCAGTCATTCTCTCCTCTGAAACCATAGGCTTGTGGTAATTAAAGCTATGCAAAACCACAATTTTTCCTAATGCAGTCATTGAAATTTAAACCTGTTCATTGAAGAAGTTTATTCATGACCTCTGGTAATTTCCAACTTAATGGACTGAAACTTGAGGGTTTATATGCCTTCATTCAAATATAACATATATTCTTGATGTATACACATAATGAATACACATTAACGTAGCTCCAGTTTTTAGGTCTTGATTTCCCTGAATGGCTAAAGATTCTGTCTTTCAGAAATTAGATATCCACTATTTTTTGGAAAATCAAAGGCTTCTAAGGATGATCAAGTTGCCTACTCAGATCAGATATACTGAGATCCTCACAGCATAGTCTCTAGCTCATTTTATGAGCTTTTGCCCATGATGATATCATCTGGCAATGAATTCCTGACATGATTTGTATATATGAGTGTTACAGGCTTGCCAATCACCATCTTCACCTTGTGAAGAAGCAAGAGTTAGCTTGGTAGAATCTTCCTGGAAAGGCAGATATTCTTCTTCGAGTGGGATGCTGTAACATCCTGAACAGGAAGGCTTACCATGGGGAGAGCTGAAACTAGGCAAGTGACAGAAATGTTTGTCCAACCTGGGCATTAAAAAGATCGGGCAGAAAAGCAGTGGTCAAAGAGGGTTTTTTCTTGGACACAGAGACAAAAATTATTGAGATGCAGGGGTATAGCAGAGACTGGACTGATGGAGCCACAGCCAGACAGAGCTTGGGTCATTCATGCTGGGAAGCCCTGGGAAGGTGTTCAGGATGTAAAGTGTGCAGCAAACAAAGCAATAAGGAAAAGCTTCAGGAGCAGACACTAATAGTGTAATGGGGAACGTAGCACAGTGAGTTGCTTTCCGAAAGAGTTGTAGTACTTACACAGGTAGGTTTTTTATCAGAGACGTAAGACCTTTAGATTTCAAAACCAGGTTGGTCAAGTCTACCCATCCCTACATATCACCAGAATTCAGGGTGAAAAGAGAGCTTCTGGTAGCACACCTTTTGTGAAAGTCACACAACTCTAAAAAATTTCCTCTGTGACGTTGTGTAGGGATTGGGTAAGGAAGGCCAAGGTGCAGCTAGACCTGAACTTGGCAAAGGATGCAAAGAATAAGAAGAAGGTCTTCTACAGATACATCAACCAGAAAAGGAAGATGAAAGTATACCCTCCATTATGACCAAGACTGGCAATCTGTTAACAGCAGATGAGGAGAAGGCAGAGTTAGTCAACAAAATTTTTGCCTCAGTGTTCACTGACAACATCTCTTCCCACACCTTCTGAGTCAACAGACTGCAAGATGGGGAGCAGGGGGCGAAGTCCTCCCACTGTAAGAGAAGAGCGCATTCAGGACCACCTGAGGAACATGAACATATATGTCTATGGAACCTGATGGGATACATCTCTAAAGCCTGAGGGTATAGACTGATGTAGTTGCCAAGTCACTCTCCATGGCATTTGAAAAGTCCTGTCTGTCAGGTGAAGTTCCTGGTCACTGGAAAAGGGAAAAAATTGCACCTGTTTTTGAAATGCTAGAAAGGAGGACCCTGGGAACTACCGACCTGTCAGCCTTACCTCTGCAGCCAGGAAGATCATGGAACAAGTCCTCTTAGTAGCTATGCTAAGGCACATGAAGTACAGGAAGGTGATTTGAGACATCCAGCATTGCTTCACCAAGGACAAGTCTGCCTGACCAACATAGTGGCCTTCTATGATGGAGTGACTATATTAGCGTACAAGGGAAGAGCTATGGATCTCATCTACGTGGACTTCTGTAAGGCCTTAAAGTCAATCCCTTCTCTCTAAGCTGGAGAGATATGGATTTGATTGGTGGACTGTTCAGTAGGTAAGGATATGGTTGAATGATTACATCCAGAGCATAGTGGTCAATGACTTGATGTCCAGATGGAGATCAATGGCAAGTGGTGTCCCTCATCAGTCCATACTGGGACCAGTGCTCTTTAATGTCTCCAACAATGACATAAGTAGTGGGACCAAGTGCATCCTCAGAATGTCCACAGATGACACCAAACTAAGTGGTGCAGCTGTGATGCCACAGGGACAGGATGCCATCCAGAGGGACCTGGACAAACCACAGAAGCAGGGTCATGGGAACCTCATGAGTTACAACAAGGCCAAGTGCAAGGTCCTGCACCTGGGTTGGGGAAATCCTCGGTATCAGTACAGGCAGGGAGATGAAAGAATTGAGAGCATCTCTGCAGAGAAGCACTTGGGGGTACTGGTGGGTAAAAAGCTGAACATGAGCTGGCAATGTGTCCAGACAGCCAGCCATATCTTGGGCTACATCAATAGAAGCGTGACCAGCATGTTGAGGGAGGTGATTCTCCCCCTCTACTCCACTCTGGTGAGACCCCACCTGGAGTACTGTGTCCAGTACTGGAGTCTTCAGCACAAGAAAGACATGAACCTGTTAGAGCACATCCAGAGGAGGGCCACAGAAATGATCAGAGGGATGTAACACCTCTGCTATAAAGAAAGGCTGAAAGAGTTGGGATTGTTCAGGCTGAAGAAGAGAAGGCTCTGGGGAGACCTTACTGTGGCCTTTCAGTATTTAAAGGGGTCCTATAAGAAAGATGAGGACAGTGATTTTAGCAAAGCCTTTTGCAATAGGAGGCATAATGGTTTTTAAATAAAAAAGGGTGGATTTAGACTAGATATAAGGAAGATATTTTTTACAACAAGGGAGATAAAACACTGTCACAGATTGCCCAGAGAGGTGGTAGAAGCCCAGTCCCTGGAAACATGCAAGGTCAGGTTGGATGGGGCTCTGAGCAACCTGATCTAGTTAAAGATGTCCCTGCTCACTGCAGGGGGTTTGGACTAGATGACCTTTAGAGGCCCCTTCCAAGACAAAGCAGTCTATGATTCTGCAATGCTTAACTTGATTCCTGTAATTTTCCAAACACACTGCCAAGACCAACACTCCTTCAAAATATTTGGCACTGTGGGCATGGTGGCCTATGAGGTGAAGAAGTTAGGTTCTTTCAAATGGAAGTTAACTCTGAAACCCAATAATGCTAGATTAATTTAGGCACAAAATTTTGAAGTCTGACTTCTTCCCAACCAAAACATAAAAAATTAGGAAAATCTGTGCAGACTGCAAGACCACCAGCTCACTGTGGTTTTGTAAAATAGGTAGAATTGACCTACTGAAGTAAGCTTTGAGAACTGTACAGCATTTGCTTCTTTCTGTTGCGAGCTGGAATAGCTGTGAGCACAACATGGCATTAGGGGAGATATTCAGGTGCCTAAACATAGGTGACTAGTGCAATATCAGATTATTTCCGGTGGGCTAACAGGTATATGGGAAACCCATTGCCTTCTGCAATGAGGCAGGAGACTGTAGGGTATTTAAATTGTGCTGGACTTACATGTTCAGGCACCCAAATAAGTCTGTAGGTGTCTTCAAGTGGAACTAAAGTGGCAGCTTGCCCTTCATGCCTTTAGAAATCCATCCCTGAATAGCTTTACTGTATTCCCAAAGGTGATTAACAGGCCTGAGGTGAACTAGCACATGGGTTCAGCAGCATAGCTATGTGATTAAATTCCCAACCCCAGGCTCATTCAATGTTTTCCTGCTTGCATGCACATTTTATACCCCAAATCGCTGTGGCATCACGCACTAAGCCAAACCCAACTGTTCCCCACTAGGGCTGAATGCTGAACTGGAGCTGTGGAAACACCCTCTTCCTTGGGAGGGAGACCTGACCCACTGTCATGCTTGTCCCTCACATGTTTGTTCCAGCTGTACCGCCTCTCCTCAGAGGTTTCTGCTATGTCACATCTGTCATTTTTCTTCTTTAACCACTTTACCAAATGCATAAAATACTCCAGCTTTACACATTTATGTATACTGAGATGTAATGCTTTTTTTTTAATGCCAGAAATAGTCTAAGTTGATTTCCATGACTGCCTTGAAACAGATAAAGAGCACTGGGGCAGGCAGCTTCTATCTGCTCCAGGGAGCTGGGGGTGATGTGGGACATCTTCTCCTCTCTTACTCACATGGCCAGGATGCAAGGCTGAACCTGGGGCAAGCTCCAGTACCCACTTGCTGCCAGCTCTCTCCCCTGTTCTCGGAGCCAGCAGCTTTTTGGGTGCTCCCTGTGTAAAGGCTGAATACAGCATGAAAGCAACCTCATGAGTCAGGAAGAGAAGTGTTATTACTCAAATTGATGTTAGGATATTTTTCTTGTTCTGAGTCACAGCTAGAATTATTGCTCTGTATCTTATCTATCATATTAAAGTTTTGAGTTACTTTAAATAAAAATAAAATGCTTCCACTAGTGCAACTGATGCTTCTAATGCATTTCAGAATTTAAAATTATTATCCTTGACTGTAGCATAAGAGTAGAAAAAAAAAAAAAAGAGAGACAGACTCTAACTTTATTCCAAGCATTAAACCATGTATAAATTATAAGGATTCTGGACAAGGAGATTATAATGTGATCTCAAATTATTAAAAGGCTTTAACACACTAAGAGAGCTCACAGCCTTTGGCGCTGCTAACGTAGAATGTTTCAGTAATGCTTAAACAACTTTTCTGCAGATTCTCCTTTTTTATTTTCTTTGATCATACTTCTGTCTTCATAGCAGCAAATGGAAAAGTTACAAGCAGAGCACCAAAATGCCTGGGCTGGCCAGGCACTGAAACAAAGAACCCTGGCTGTAAATCATGTCATTTAATTGTCTTCCAGTTGCTTCTCAGCTATTGAAACTCTCAGCTTTTGAAAGCTAAGACACACTGTCCTCCTCCTTAAGGGTAAAAGTACTGGAATGGCTTTCTACAGGATATGACACTGCGAAAGGTCAAGGACCTCACCAGTTAAATAAACCAAGATAGCCTCAAACTCTAAATGGTCTAAGTAGATGATAATTAAGAAAACCCATCACATTCATATAGCATGGCATTGTCTGTGCAGACAAGCAGAGGAAGCAGAAAGGAGGAGACATTATCCTTGGAATTTTCCCTGGGAAAGGGGGAGTCTTCCCAGATATAGAGGACAGGCCATTACCTGGGAAGCTGAGATGAGCCAGAAACTGAAGGCACAGTCAGACTGAAGGTAGAGTGTCCCAGGGAGGTGAGGATAGCTCCTTTTACAAGATAGCTGCTGCCCCAGCAAAAGAAAAGGGTCTGAAACCCCCAAGGGGAGATCATCAGTAACTGGGCAGCCTGAGTGAACTCATTTATCTGAGGGTAGGGAAGCAAGTCAGATAGTAACTTCCACCCCAGGCAGTCCATGGAGAAACTAGGGTAAAAGGACTTTGCAGGGCACAAATGCAACTTCTGCTTTTGTTCAGGTTATCAAAAGAGCTCAGGAACAGATTCTGAAACACCAGGAAATTCACAGTCAAGGCAAGATGTAGTGAAGCAAACACTGATGCAAGGGCCAGAAGACCTCTGCGGCCGGTGTCCTAGTTCTAGCTACAACAGAAGCAATTCTCCATTCACCATTATTTTTTCAGTTAAGTCTCTTCTAACTAACTGCACTTTCTGAAGTTAATGTCAGATTTTTGCCAACGGTATCTGCTTCTAGCAGTGATAATGCTCAATGTTTAGAGTTACTACCAAGGATTGATATGCAGAAAGGCTCTTGCTTACCCTTGCTCCTATAGTAACCAAGGTCACTGATAAATCTTGTATATACCACTGGAGTGGTATAAGTGAAAGGGTCATATGTAAGTAAGAAGGTGGTACTTGAGGGGGGAGAGGACAAGACAGAAGATCCTAAACTGACTAACAAGGTATTACATCCTATATATGTCATATTCAGTATAAATCTGAGGGATCATGATGGTCAAACTCTCCTGCATCTGGTGTCCAAAGAGGATTTTGCCTGTTCTTCTGCCCTCAATTCCAGTTTGTGAGTTCCTGAGTCCAGTTCCAGAATCTAGTTCCTGAATCCTTTTCCCATCTGCTGCTGTGTCCAGCCTGGACTCTGGGGGAGTTCAATATTGGGTTTGTATGTATTGGTATATATTTTATTATTAATATTATTGCATTTTCTTTTTATTGTTGCTGTTTCATTGAAGCTGTTTTAGGTTTTTTCCAAACCCATTATTCTCATTCATTTACTGGTGAGCTCATACTCAACCTGTGACAACCAGGAAGCCCCATTGAAGCTGCTGTATTGCTCACTTCAGAAGGACCTTAGCATATAGAGCATGGGACTCTTTGGAAAACTGAGACCTCTTTTAGACACCAAAATTGAAGATCTGGACATATAGCCATATTTGCTGTTATCTCACCAGACATCTTGCACGATGACCATAATAAGCACCTGTAGTAGGTAGCTGTAACTTTTCTGCAAGACATTCAAGCACAGGAGGATATCTGAAGTGGATCCTATTGTTTGTGCCCTTCATAAAAGAACGTCTGGGCCACCACAAACCAGTGTAGTTTATATACCATGATCTTTCTATAGATATCATTCATTAATTTGGAATCTTGCCTTCCTCTGATTTGTGGATATGTCTTTCAACATTAGGCCAGCGACAGCATGGACAATAACTGAACACACAGGCATTTCATTATATAATATGCCAAACAAGAAGTACAATTTTGTGCCATATTCCAAAGCTTAAAGAACATATGAATAAATTTAACTCTGCTCCATTTCCTAGGGAGGCAGATTTCTCTCTGTTTTGTGCAGAGGTAAAGATAGGCACAAAGGGCAAGATTTTCAAAGATATTGAAGTGCCTGAAGACGAAGAAAGGCCTTCTGGGATTTGCAAAAGTGCTTATGCAGAGTAGCTACCTGCCTCCCACTGAGATCAGTGTTTTGTATCTGTTCAACAGATGCAAATCTGACAGCTGGCTCTGTTAGAACAATATTTGCTGAGGGTAAACCAACTGCGTACAACAGAGAATGGATACAGGACCCATGTTCCACTTTCCTCCAGAGGAAAAGGACCAATGTAACATTCACATGATGCAGAAATCTTGTACTTCTGTCCACAAGTGGCTTCTATCCTCAGCTGATCAGGCTGTTGTCACACTTGGCTGTGCTCTTGCCATAACCCCACCCTCTCCAGGGTCCCTCAGGGGAACTTTCTGCTATTTTTCCTAATGCATTTGCCTTTAGTAATCCTGTCTGCCTTTTCCTGCAGCAGTCACTTAGCATCCAGTCATGGATTAGCCTTCTGTTTGAAATAGTTAATTTATCTTTTAATGTCTGAAGATCTAAATAAATTTGAATGCATCCATTTAGGTATCCAACCTCTGGAATCTTCAGAAAAGGGTATCCAGAGGCTCCTCAACTGGGCATCTGGAGACTTGTGTGAATCCTGTCATCTGCTGATGTTTTCCATATGATGTAGGAAGAATTATTTCACAAGACTGGTATATTTATTGTAAAGGCTTACGTACCAGCAAAATTATGGTTGTTCAAGCCATGTGTGGACATGTTCTCAACCACCTTCACCTGCTACTACCATGCAATTTGACACCTGTGTGACAGCTAAGTCTGCCATCGGGAATGGGGAGATATAAAGCATACAAATGTGCTCAGGGCACAGCTAGTGAATGTCTGAAAAATTGTAGTCCAGACAGCATGGAGACAGCACCCCTTATTTGAAATGGTGCCCAAGCAGCAGCTCCTGCCCACAGATCTATTGCAACCACTCCACCTCAGAGATAGAGAAGACTCAGGTCCACTTCACTGTTTCATCAGAAAGAATTCAAACCAACATGTCCCACTTGCAACAAAAAGAAAATCTGGTGGGCAGTCAGAGGATACAAGAGTAAACATCAATCTGGAACCAAGCAGACAGTAAGGAGAACATCCAAATTCCTGTCCCTGACCTGCAGCCTGTCTATGTACTTTGACCGATGGCAACTTAATGCAGTGTTCAGCTTTATAATCACAATTTGCATTTTATGAGCAATTTGAGGGAAACATATCTCTACCTATGGTTCCAGCCAAATGAGCATTTTCATGTGGAAACAGTGAAATGGTCTATGCAGCTTTGGTGCTGTGCCTTTTTGGGTGCTAGTGACAGAGTTTGTTGGCTCAAGGGCTTGAGCTTCTGACACAGCTAATCACACTCCAACCATTCCAGGCTGGAGCATTAGTGCTGTAATCCTGAACAGGACGCTTACTACTGAAAAGCACACTCTGGGAACGAGGAGTGAAAACAACAATTGAAAAACAGCCAACAGCAAAATTCATTACCTGTGGATTCAGTGCTAATGTTCCAGGGTTACAGACACTGTTCAGTCACACCAGATGCGTGAACTCCAAGAAAACCTCTCTCTTTGTCATAAAATGCCTGATACTTCATCTTTAGGCAGAAAAAAAAGGCAAACAAATTTAGAAAAACATTATATTCCTCACTTAGCCCTTTTGTGGTAATTGAAACAAAAGCCCAAGTATACTGAGAAGGGAAGCTCCTCAGTGCTTGAACACGAGCTGGCTCAGCTTTGGGCTCAAAGGCGAGCATATTGCTGGTGCACAGCATGGAGTGCATGGGAACGGGCCACTCGCTGGCAAGGCTTCCTCCTTTGTTCAGTCACTCTCTAGCTCAAAGGAAGTTTGGAAGACTGAGAATGCAATACTGAAAAATAAGCAAAGAACTTAATTACATACTCATCACTGTACTTCATAAATGTCAAAGAGGCACTGTCAAATTCAAAACACATTTGAAAAGACAATTTTGCTATTGATATTCTTTGTTTTAAAAGCCAGAAAAAAATTTAAGATGTATTAACTTTTCTCTGTCAATAGCTTTTATTCATTGTTAAGGATTTATACACTCAATTTACTGTGAACAGCAAAACAAGTTGGTTCTCCTTTCCTCCTCTCTTTCTACTGTTTTCTGTCTACTGGAAGTAAACAGCATAAGGACTTTTCATTTCTAAATCTTTAACAGTTATAATCTTGAAAATTTCTTCAAGGAAAAACTTGTCTGTTTATGTTGAGCTCTCTGTCTATACCTCTATACATAGAGAGACACAGAAATACAGAAAATATATTTCGAACTTGCATGACCTGATGGCCACACCAGTTTCCATGTGCCAGAGGTTCTGATCATCAGCAGCAAGAAGGTTCCACTGCAAAGCAAGGAGTTAAAACAAATACCAGCATTAACTTCAGCACTTTACATGGGCATATGTTAAGCAATAGAAGCAAAGTAAATAATAAAATCTTTCTATAATTATTAAAACCTTGACTAACAAAAGCCACTCAGAAACACTTCTCAACTAAAATTCAAGCACTAGCACCTGATCTCAGCACATGTGCAGATTAAACATCAGAAAAGCAGAGAGAAATCCTTCCTCATTCATGTTGCTTACAGATGATTATAGCAAAAAAAAATCTGTTCCCAATTTAGTTCCAGTCAAAATAATGGAACGTTAAGTGATATAAGTTGGACAATTTCACCTTGCAAAGACAGAACCATCACAAGTTTGGCAGTTTGATGTTGGAATGGCTAAAAATGAGGCCCTGGATCGATCAGTCTTGGAATTGATTTTCTCTCAACCTCTCCCAGCTCCCTCCCCTCTGCCTACCATCCTCAGAGCTGGTACTCAGTGAAACAGTTTCCCAGCAGAGCAAGCTGTTCCTGGCTCCCCAGCCATGAGGAGCATATACATCAGGATGTTTCTTAACTCTGTTTGTTAAAGATTCCACAAGCTTGCCCCAGGCAGGAGATTCTATAATTTTGCTGACGAATAGTACACACCACTCCGAAGGGCAGTGCTCCTTACGATCCTCTGCTGTTGGCTGCAAATTTGTCCCAGCACCATCAGAGTGTTCAGGTGAGCTTCATCAGTTGTAGTCATCTTATCAGCTAGGCACAGACTCTCCTAATGGCTTGATAAATATTCTGGCATCCCAGTATCACTATCAAGAGATTCAAATCATGCCCAGTGCTTACTGCTGCTATTGCTACAGAGTTATTGCCAATGACTCTTCCACTTATCTCTATAACCAGAGACACTGAATAGTTCTTTTTATGTCTCCACTCCTGGTCACTGAAAGCAGAATTCATAGAGAACTGTCCTCCACCTGTATGGGAAAGCACATAGCCCACGTGAAATTTGAAGAACAGATTTAGTCTGTGTGAGAAACGCATTCCCACAATCCCATCCCTAGCTTGCTAATGTAAATGTGTGCTGCACCTGATTTTTGCATTTCTGACATAGGAACACAGTATGTCCAAGTATCTCACATGGCCATTCTGTGCTTGGCATGGGTCTCAAAGCAGACATGGGTGAAATAATTTATTTTGTTATTTTTACACTCCCTGCATCCCAAGCTAAGAAAATATGTATGATGCATATTTTGGCTTCAGTTAGAGGAATATGATAGCTGTCCCAGTGATTTTCAACCTTTCTCATGCTAAGCCTTCATCTTTAATCCTCCTCCCAACCAGCTGGGCTCTAGCTAAGATGTTCTTCCTCAGATAAAATAGTCTTGATGACTGAGACTCAATGCCGTAATACCAAATGAGGGAGAAGAACAAGGCTAAAAAATAAAGAGGACTTTACTACCATTTGGGGATATTCAAGTGAAATCCTTTACGATGAAATCCTGACCCTACTGAGAAAAGAGTAAAACTCGTCAGTACAGAGATGGTCTACAGGTAACCTATAGCACTGTCTAGATTGCTCACAGTTTTTCTGAGATAATCAGGGCAGTTGAGGTGAAGGTATGTGATGCACAATTTCTTTTTTATTTTCTTTTTTCAAAATGGCTCACATCCATCACAGGAGGACTGAAAGGACAACCATGTAGTAAAGGAGGTAATGGAAAAAAGGTCTTTGTGATCTGCCCTGATGTGGAAACAATGAGGAGATGGGTTGGAGGGATGCAAGAAGAGTGGAGCAGAAGTGCAGTGTTGGGAGAGAAAAAGCAGAAGTGAGATGAACCAAGATAGCAATTAAAGGAAATACTGAGTCAGGGAAGAGAAAGAACAAGTTGGGAAAGATGGGAATGAGACAAGAAAAGAAGGAACATGTAAGATTGAACCAAAACAAAAATACAAAATGTAGATGAAGAAGGAAGGCTTAAATTGAAGCCTTTTTCAATTTTATGTTAAACTAGTATGATAAACCATGTACCTCTCAGCACATGACATCATGTGGCTACATGCCATGCAAAAATGACCGACAGGTTAATCAACTGACATCACAAGGAACAGACATGTAGAAGAAAATCATATTTAAGCTGACAGGATAATTACTTTCACCCTCCCTCATACTGGCTCCCTCAGGCAGGAACCTGACTCCCAGACCAAAAGATAGGGAGAACTATCAACACATAGAGAAGTATTTTCTCCCTTGTTACATTCTGAGACATTTCTTCCATTCTTTGAGTCAGAAAACCATGAGAACGGAATGTATTCTATGATCAACATGTAGCCAAGTTGAATATTTCCAACACCAGAGAATCATTTAATAACATCTGCAAACAAGATGTCTTGGGAGGAGGTTTTTTTTAAATCTGCACCCTCTGCAATCCTTGCGGTTGATAAAGAGCTCTGTTTATATTACGCAGGAGTTTCACTTGAAAATGGAAATAAGCACTGATATAACCAACCCTTCCCTTGGTTCCAAGGCTGTTGTGATGGGACTCGGTTGTGAGAGAAGAGAAAAATGGCAACTACCCTGTGGGAAGCTCCTCTAAGTTGCAACTACTTGGTGGTTTTCAGATCCAGACCCAGTGTGAATGCTGATAACCATCATTCAGTGATTTGAGATGATAACAATTGATATGCCAAGTTCAATTTGAGTTCTGGTAGTATCTTTCTCTTTCACCAGAGTTAAGACCTGCCTTTGATTATAACTACATTAGCTAGCAAGGGAAGTGATGCATTATTATAAAGCTCATAAAAGGAAAAAATAATGCTAGAGTTTCTGTGCACAAATAAGCTGTCTGCAGGTTTTTCCATGTTCAATTTGTGATGCAGAATATGTATTTGCCTTCAGAACAGTGAAATTAAAGAACTGCCAGCTTAACTCCACTTGTATTCAGGCATCTACCGTACTGTTGATTTTGCTTTGTATGCTCAGACAGGTGACATCTTCCAACTATGGAGTGTCCCATATGTATTTGATGGTTTCACTTTGTCCAAGGCTTAAGTCAAAGTGACTAATCAGAGATATGATAGACACTGGGGCTGCCCATGTATTTCCACCTCAACAGTCTCATGGACAGGCTCACATACTTGCATGGAGTAGGTGCTAGATAAGGAAATATATGCATTTTTCCACCCTTTTCTATAACAAAGTTCCAGCCTCAAGTTGGTTCTTCCCACCAGATACTTCCCGTGCCTTGTGAAAATGGGGATACACCATGCTTTTTGACCCTGCCAACTCCTCCTACATGTCCCAGCCCTCCCAGCTCTACCTGCACTGCTTAAAGAGATTCTTGGCAGATTCTTCCTGGACTGGTGCCACAGCAGCTTGACTGGAGATGCAGACAGACAAGGAAGTCTTGTCTAGGTAAAAAACACCACCACCACCAGACCAGGTCAGTCAGGCTCTGAGATAGAGAAAACTCAGCTGCTTTGCCTTACTCTCCAGCTCTCTCCAGAAATTCCTTCTCAATAACGAAATAGAGAAAAACCACCCTGATACAACTGCTTGTCCTATCAAACAGTATAGAACAGCAGAATAGTCGGTTCTTCTTTGATGCCCTGTCCCATCACCTGCATCTTAAGTTTAGCCTTTATAATCACACAGACCAGCCTTTCAGAAGAGAGGGGCTCAAAGGCAAATTACAAACCACAGCAGGATCTTTTCTCCGTCTAAGTGTTCTCAACCTCAGAGTGATCAGCCAGGCCTTCGGAGAGATGCATTACCAGTCAACATGTCATGGCAAAATCTGACAGTACAGAGTGTTCTGCTGTTTATTCAGAGAATGTATCTGAATAATGAGTACATTCAAAAAAACCATGCTGCTGCTGCACTCATGGAAAAGAGAGCAAAAGCCTAATTTTACCAAATAAATTATGTGTTGCAAATAATTCTTTTTCCTCAGAGCCCTGTGTGTCCCTGGAGTAAAGAGTCAGCAAAGAAACTCTTTACCCAAGCAAGTGGTTACTTGGTAAACAGGATTTCCAGCTCAGAATTCAAATGTGAGGACAAGCAGAAATATCTTGTTTCCAAAGTGTACAAATACAGGCAGTAGAGACTCCTTCAGAAAAAAAAAATGTATAGAGGACATATAGGACACTCAACACAGAACCTTCCTTTCATCAGAGAAGAAGCTATTTTCAAAAATTATGAACTCATTAGAATTGTATGCACATTTACAGGGACAGAGAGCATTTCATTCACTTCTGTTGGCTTCAGCTTAGGTAGCCCTCCAGGATCCAGGTGTAACATTGCTGAAATTCCTTGGCCTTTGCATGAAGGCCTGAAAGTTGCATTCTCTTTCATTCTCTTTAAAAACATCCACAGTGAGCTTTTTGTGGGGACTTGTGCTCTTTTCCTGTTCAAAACCTCATTACTATGTGAACTTCTTGGTTTTGGCACCTCAGATTTCCTACGTGGCCAGTACGTGGAGTTTACACACTTGTGGTCCAAGAGGTAGCAGCTCTGAGAGCTTCTAAAGACAGTCAAAATCTTCTGAATGCAGCGATTAACTGTTTTCTGAGGGAACTCCCCCTTAGATCATTTTTCACTAAACATCATATTCCTTTTGGACTTTTAGCCTCTTCCCTTACCTTTTCTTCATGAGTAAGTTCCCTCTTTTGCACCACTTCTAGATAACTGTCTTCCTTGTAGCTTCTGTGTAGGCAAGGACAAGAGTACCTGTACTCTCAGTGTCCTTCCTTCCCTATTACTTTCCCTTGCTTTCTCCTTTCCTTTCCTACCATTTCTTACACAGTCCAAATGCAGTGGGAGGAAGTCACTAACAAAAATTACAATTTTATTTCTTTTCTTGCACAAATCTTTGTAGTCTGGGGCCATGACTGGATCTGCTGGCAGATAGCTCACAGCAGAACATGCATGAACAGCTGGGATAGTTCCCATAGTTGTGAAGCCTCCAGATCCAGTTTGACAAGATAGTCTAGGTCACTCACACAGTCCTGGAAAAATGCAGCTTCTTCTGAGACAGATGATCATACTCTAATTGTCTCCCTTCTGGCCTTTGAAGACATCCTTCATAGCTTTAATGATCCTGGCCAAGTCTGTAAGCTCAAACACCGTGTACAACACCCTACTGTTCACCTTCCACTCCTACTCCACAGCTAAATATGATAAAATAAGATGCTTAATGTTTGACTCCAATAGGAGCTATTAGTTACCACTCTTTCAAAGGTAACCCTTGCTTCATAAGTGTCTCTGATTAGGAGACTACTTCAAGGTTTTGAGTTCTTTTCTATGCCAGTCTTGCAAATTTTAGTCTATATACGTTGATGTCAAAGCATTTTTCTTTAATAAAGGCTTACAGAAATTAGATTGTTTCCTTATGCCACAGGACATCCAGTATCCTCTAGCCCATTTCATTGTATTTCACTATCCGTCTACAACTGTGGTTCTCATTTATATAATCTTCCTGTGTGGCCTGTGCTATGCTTCCCTACATGGCTGTTACCACATGCCTGCCAAGTCGGGCTCTACTGGATGGCTGGTGTTAATGGAGTTGAGCACTTTCTGTCATCCAGTGGTACATCGGCTCTGAAAATGAGAATATGGATTGCTTAGGGAAAAAAAATGATCTGATTGATTATTTTTAGTTTACTCTTCTGTTGCAATTGGTGAAGTAACTCACAAAAGGCATGATCACTGCTGAGCAAGAACAATGAAGAAGTATTATTTGTGTGCAGACTTCCCCACAGACTCTATCTTTGACGCCAGCTTAAAATGTTCCCAGCCACTGATGCATGGAAAATGTTCAGGATACAGCAGACAGTTCTAAAAACACCAGAACCAATCACCTGGGAAACAAGAAAAACAGAAAGTCAAGTCAAAAAGTATTTCAGCTATTAAACAAACACCACCCACCTGTAGGCGAGTGGCTAGAAGCCTGAAGCAATATGTGTAAATCCTTTTTAGGAGTTCCAATTTTTTTTTTTTTTTTTTTTTTATAATGTAACAAAGAAAATTGGTTCCTTTTATATTCTCTGTGTGATACTTAAAATCTGCTGTGCAATGATAAAACTACAGCCCCCGCCCCAGGTTATTCAATATCATTTTTAAGTTGATGTTGAAATGACTATGTGTTTGTGAATCATGTTGGGTAGGAACAATTAATCTAATGATAGAAAAACCCTAGGCTCAAAATTGGGGACAAATGGGAGGTATGTTTCTCATACTTCACCCTCAGTCCCAGGGGATCTGAAGACCTGCTAAAATAATCAGTAACTAGTATTGCAGTTGTGCAAATCCAAACCTAAGTCTGAAGATAACACAGGAAGGCTAGGACTGAGCTCTTCTGAATAGTACCTAAGGCAGTTACCTCTCTATCGAGTTCTCTCTTTTCTTAGGTTGGTTCAGGAAATAGTTTCCCTTCAAGTGATGTTATACATTTGCATTCTTTTAAAATAAAAGCTCAAATTGTATACAGAGCAGGTCCAGAGAGAGGAGTCCCTAGTGAGAATGCCTCAGTCTGCCTGATGCAGTATTAACTATCTGGGTGACATTCAATACAAGTAATCAGTGAAAAAGAAGAGATGAAACTGGTTGTCAAGGCTACCTCTTGGGTACTGAAAAAATGGATATCACTGCACCACATTTACCTACAGGCTCTCTTGATATTGGCCAGATGAATATGCTTGGGTCCCTTATAGCACCTTTCCTTATGAGAAAGATAAGGAAATTCTCACTGCTAGCTGTGGGAAGGCAAAGGACTAAAATGTGTATCTCAGCCCTGGGGGTGGAAAGCATGTTTGGGGTGACTTTCTGTCTTTCTGTTATCACAGACAGAACAGAAAGTAGTTTTACAGAGTGATTTATGTGCATCTGTGTGGCCTTCCAGGGCCAAAGTTTTAAATCATTAGTTCCATACATGAGCACCTCTGATTCTAGTATTTTGGGAGTAGTAGAGGGGTTATAAGTACTCAGGCCATCTCATAATCGGGACCCTGAGAAAGCTGTTTATTTTGAATTTCCCAGAATGGAGACACCTAAAAATCACAGTACTTACAGAAAATGTGGGTTTAAATGTATAACAATTGTGTTTTGATTTATTTCAAAATATGTGCATGAATCACAATAGAGTATTACTCCTTCATTAACACCAGTAAAACAGATGATAATAATAACAACCCTTCAGAGCTGTTTCTGAAAGGGAATTGCTCAAGGTTAAGAGAGGTAACCTTTGAACTGGTGTATGTTTTCAAACCAGAAAGACTAAAAGGTCAAAGTTGAAAAGTATATATTGTAAATAGCACCAGATGGCTATGGTGCGAACACAAGGTTGAATTCAAACTGCTGTGCAGTTAAAGCACATGCACTCGCTGGGACCCCATGGGTGAATTACAGCCTCTGTATACGCTGGGGCTGTCCATTTTCTGACATATACCTACGCCTGGTCAGTATTCAGCCAGGGACAACTTTTCTTTCTTAATGACTATAGGATGAATAGGGCCAATTCTTCAGCCACAAGAGCCATTCCCAGGGCCTGTGATGAGAATTGCGTGTGTATCCAAGGACAGATGTTAGCCCACAGTCCGGTGGTTTTCAGCTTTTTGATTTGTGGACCCCTTACTAATTCACTTGGAGAAGTGAAAACCCCAGTGAAAATTAACACATGTGGATTGCTATAGAATATTTATGAGTTTGGTTTCCACAGTCACCTTTTACAAACAATTTCAAAGTTTTCTGCAGACCCCAGACCAAGATCATCGCTGAAAAAAAAGCCTCTTTTGCACTCCATTTAGTCCTCCTTTTGCAAAATCTAGTAGTTTACCTTAAAAACATCCTCTCCCAGTTTCATTACTTAACAAAATGAATGCAGCTGTAGAGGTTTCATTTTACCTTGCACAGTCATTGGAAGGTTAACCTAATTTCTTTTGCTCTTTAGTTCTCACATTTATATGTCAGCAGATATTTGGGTTGCTTCCTCCCCCTCTCCCCAGTCATTTTTCTCTCAGACAGCTGTGCAAAACTAGCTGTAAATTATTTGGTAATCAGTCAGGATATTTCTTTTTCTGGGCTTGTGGTGTGGCATTATCCTATCAGCTTGTTGTCTAATCTGAAAAAGTCTTTTTCCATGTGGGAAGCATTCCATACGTTGATCAACTAGATTTATTGCCTATTAAATTGACAGTTAATTTGGAATAATAACCATGATGAGGAATCTAGATTGTGAGCTATGTGGCCTTGATTCTTTCCAGATCAATCTTAATTCTCAGTTTTCTTATAGTCTTACCCTTGCTTAAGATACTGAAGATGCTTCCTCCATCTGCCACAGAGACACCTTAAAATACAAAGTCAGAACTAATAGTAAAGAGCAGCCTTCTTACAAGGTCTGCAAGCTATTATCCTTTTTTAAATACTCT
The DNA here is from genome assembly GCA_024611175.1 of Megaceryle torquata. Taxonomy (NCBI): domain Eukaryota; kingdom Metazoa; phylum Chordata; class Aves; order Coraciiformes; family Cerylidae; genus Megaceryle; species Megaceryle torquata. Next base: position 31,859 of record JANIJG010003464.1, read on the forward strand.
CTTTTTTTAAGTCTCCCTGCTTATTTCTTTCTTTTTATTTTGTTTTTTGGTTTATTTTCTTCTTCATTGTTTGTATCTCACACACAACAACAAAGTCTTCAAGCACTACTAGAATATAAATATTAAAGAAGGCGAATAATTCCTAGAATGAGAGGCTTTTTTCAATACCTGTCTGTGCCCTCCATCACTTCTCTGATATGATAGGGTTCACTAGCAGGTGAATAATGCAAAGTGAAGCCATAAAAGATGCAAAATTTTCATTTTATAGAAACTAATTTGGTTGAGAGGAAAGCTGTGACCTTATTTAGAAAACAACACAGACAGGATGAATTATTATTCCTGGTAAAGTGATAAAACCTGTGAGTTTACAAATGCAAATTTTATATCCCAAAAACCCACATTATTTGTGAAATTAAAGTTGTTTTCTAGTTATTTTGCACATATCTTCAATACCTAACACTGTTTTATAGAGCATGTATCAGGCTTGCATATTTATTAACTATGTCAAACTGTGTCCTGTATTGTACCAGCCTATTTATTCATTTCACCAGATCTTGTCACACAGGATTAAAAGGTAGTGACGAATTCTATTTCTTGACTAGAATTTTTGGTAACCAAAACTTCTTTATTTGCATGAAAGTAGGGTTATTGTCATATGTCTAACCATTCTGATTTTAACCCTGCTTCTTTCCTAAGAATACCATAATTTTGGTAAATCCACTTATTTTGTTTTCAGGTGTTCCAGGGCAAGAATCTTGATGCTAAAGTGAAATGCGTGAACTGAGAAATGTGACATTTTTTCTGATCAATTCTGTTCTGTTTTTGTTTGTTTGTTCTTTTTTTTTTTTTTTTCCTGTTCTATTCATTTCAGTTGCAACATGTTCTATATGCTAGTGTAACAACAAGGGTTTTCTGCATGCCTTCCAGGCAAATTACATTTATTGATGGCAGGGCATTCTTTGCTCATAGAAATCTTACAATTAGTTCTTGTTGTTCCTCTAAGAGAAATGGGCTAGAGGATACTGGATGTCCTGTGGCATAAGAAAACAAATTAAAAAAAAAAACCAAACAACCAAAACCAACTCCAATCAGGCAAGCCATAAAAATCACAATATCAACAAATCCATGTTTTCATTATGGTTTGAACTCACATCTGTTTTCATTCTGAAGGTAAGCCTGGAGTAAATCCCCTGAAATGAATAGGTTTTCATACCCAAAATAAAACCACAGTAAAGTCTTAATCTAGCCCTGCATCTCAGAGTGAAGAAGTGTAGATATGTATGATACATATTTTGACATGATTTTATGTACTTGAAACATTTTAATGAGATAAGTAAATAATTCACATATTGTGTTACTCAGCTATTCCCTATATAATTTAATAACTAAATCTGTCTTTGGAGAAGGAAAAGGTTCATACCTTAAGACTAAAGTAACTTGTGTAGAACTGTAATCAGAGAGATTAGCCAATGTCAGCATGCATCCTTCATATCATAAATATAGTTTCAAGGTTATTCAGCTATTGAAGAGAGCTAGATTTCATTATCTGACCTTCTAAAGAAATCATCTATGCTTAAAAAGATAGCAACATTTTTTTTACTTTTATCGTCAAGTTTTTTTTTATATAACTACTTTGCTACAACATCTAAGACTGTTTTCAAACTGAACATGTCTTAAAATTTTACCACTTAATTTTTTTCCTGACTTTATGTATGCAAATGAAAACACACTTCTCAGCAAGCTGTCATTTACTGGTAGGTGAATCCTAGATAGCTGATGTATGAACTTTGTGACATCACCATTAGGCAAACTGTTCCCCAAGGCTACATAAATGTGTTTGCTTTATTTCCTGAAAAGTATTTGATACAGCTGAAGAGCTTTTATATAGCACCTTTGGAATTGTGACATTTCGTTTAAATGCATTAATGATTTTAATGTATTATGACTGCAACAACATTACTGTCTTTTAGTGCAGGATGATATGATTCCTAAGACTTTTACAGCTTCAGGTTTATAACAAGACTATACTGGAAGTCTTCCTTGAAAAACTGTGCACAGGATATGAAGGATAACTAGGTTAAAAAGACAAGCAGCCATTGCTCTTTAAAGTCTCTGCCCAGAGCTGCTCTGATTTTTTCCTGGGTTTTGCAGTCCTGCACTATGGCAAATTTCCAGTACCCCCAGGTCAAACTGTACTACCTCCCTGGTGTTGTCTTCTTGCAGTAGCAGCAGAAGCTTCTGGTAGAAGCTTTATAGCTTTATGTTCCTTCCATGCACCACACCTGGACTTTCAGAAAAACAGGACTGTGACACTTCAGATCTATGAGAACAAGTGGTGTCAAAGAGAAGGGGACTTTTTCTACCTCGTATGTTGTCCACTCTGCCTACTTCTTCATAAGATGTACAGAAGACAAACTTTTTGCATGTTATGAGGACATAAGGGTTGGCTATAGCTGAAGTTTACTTTGCCATTGTCTGTCAGAGAGGTCCTTTAAGTGTCAACTCAGGACAGACTGTTCCATTTCACTCAGAATCTGATTGCTCAAAAATTCATATAGACTTTTAATTGACACTTTAATGGGATACCCCATGATATCCAAACTTGGCTAAAGTCATGGACACCTGGATTTGGGTGGATCTGTTTGCCTGTTAGATTTATCTGAATTTTCACTGGGCAGCAGACAATTTTAAAGTCAAATCAATCAGTATTACATTAGCAAAACCATTAAACTATTAATCACAAAATCTAAAAAGAAAATATGTGAAGTCAACACAATGACAGAATCACAAAATCATTGAGTTTGGAAGGGATCTCTGGAGTTCACCTGGTTGAACACCTCTGCTCGGAGCAGGGTCAGCTAGGACAAGTTGTCCAGGATTGTGTCCGGTTGAGCTCTGGAGGTATTCAAGGATGGAGACTCCACAACCTCTCTGGGCAATCTGTGCCAGTGTTTGACCACCCTTATAGTACAAAAAGTTAAAATTTATGCTTGAATGGAATTTCCTGTTTTTCAGTTCTGTGTTTCAGGCACCACTGAGAAGTGTCTGTCACCATCTTCTTTATTCCACCTATCAGGTATTTATACAGAATTACAAGATTCCCCTGTGCCATCTCTTCTCCAAGCTGAACAATCCCAGCCTTCTCATCCTCTCCTCATATGACAAATGCTGCAGTCCCTTAATCAACTTTGTGGCCTTCTGCTGGACTTGCTCTAGTATGTCCATGTCCCTCTTGCACTGGGGAGCCCAGACTTGAACGTAACACTCTAGGGGTGTCTTGCTGGTGCTGAATAGAGGGCAAGGATCACATCCATTGACCTGCTGTCAGCACTGTTCCTCGTACATCCAGGGCCACCTTTCTGCGGCCTTCCCTGATAAAAGAACATATTGTTTAATGTCCAGCTTGTGACTTACCTGGACCCCTGGATCCTTTTCTGCAAAGCTTGTTTCTCAACAGTTGTGCCTCAGTGTTTGCTGGTAGATCGGGTTGTTTCTTCCTGGGTATAGCATTTTGCAATTCCCACCATTGAACTTCACAAGGTCAGCCTGTTTCTCCAGTCCATTGAGGTCCATTTGATGTATCAGCCACTCCTTCCAGTGTTCTGTGCTCTGTAAACATACTGAGGGTTCCCTCACTCACATAATCTAGGTCATTAATGAAGAATTTAAACTGTTGGCCTCAGTATCAACCCCTTGGGTACACTGCTAGTGATTGGCCTCCAACTGGTCTCCATGCCAATGTTCAGAATCCTTTGAACCCAGCAGTTCAGACAGTTTACCATTTATCTACCCTGTGTTTCACCAGTCTACTAGGATGTGATGGGAGACAGCATTGAAAGCTTAAGTTGCTTTAATCAAGATAAACACCCACTGTTATCCCTCCCCATCCACCAAGGCAGTCATCTCATCATAGAAGGTTATCAGGCTGGCTAAGCATGTTTTCCTGTTCATAAATTTATTCTGACTACTCTCAAGCACCTTTCTGTCTTAAATGAGTTTGGAGATCATTTCCAAAATTATTTGCTTCTTAAACTTCACAGGGGTCTAGATGAGGCTGACTGGCCTGTAATTCTATTTCTTCCTTCTTCCCCTTCTTGGACACAGCAGTAACATTGCCTTTCTTCCAGTTCTCAGATGTCTTACCCAGTCTCCGTGAACTTTCAAGGATAATCAAGAATGGCCTCACAATGACATTGGCCAGTTCCCTCATATCTTTTAGGTGTATTCTACCAGGACGCATAGAATTGTTTATGTCCTGTTTGTTTAAACATTCCCCAAACCAATCCTTCACCAAGGGTTGGTCTTCCTTGGTCCAGACTTTTCACTTGGCTCGGGGATGTGGGATTCCTGAAGGCCAGCCTTTCCCATAAAGAGGTGAAAGAGGTACCTTCCATGTTCATCAGGTCCCATGTCCAATTCAGCTATGTGTCAACATGTTCGCTTGCCTTTCTTATGCTGGGGCTATAACTGTAGAAGCCTTTCTTGTTGCCCTTCATCACTCTTGCCAGACTCAAGTCCAGGTGGGCTTTGGGTTGCTTAGTCCCATACCAAAACATTTGAACAGTGTCACTATATTCCTCCTTGGAAATCTGACTCTGGTTCCATTGCTTATACACTTTTTTTTTTATGTTTCAGTTTTGTCAGGAGCTCCTTGTTCATCCATACAGGCCTCCTTCAATATTTCTCATTAGACTTCATAACATCCAGGTCACTGTAATTTTTTGATAGAGGCTACATATATATGACATATTAATAAGGAAGATGACTGGCGTGGCATTTAAGTACTTTTTTCTTTGGATTTATCTGTAACACAAGAGACCCATTGCTCATGTTTAGACAAATCGTGACTACCCTGTTTAGGGAGTACAAATTCTACCTCTCCATCTCAGAATAGTTCTTTATTGGGTTGCTTAATCAAAATACAAATACATATTTTTTAATACATTAATTTTCTCTAATTTCACATCAAAGGACTTTTCTGAATGTTATTAATTGTCTTTGAAGATAATACATGCTTGGGCTAAGCAATCTACAGTTTAGTTAAATTCATTTAACTAGATAAGTGTGTCAAAGAAGGAAAGGAAAGAAAATAAAATGGGATTAAGTTTTCTTTTTAAGATGACCGACGTGTTTATTATTGAATTTCATTGCAACTCTGATTTTTGTAACTATTAGATTATGAATATCTAATGTTTTAAGTTCTTATGACTTTACTGCTAATCACTTCATGTTTGTTTTTCCTCTAAGCTCCTGCTCTTAATGCTACAGAATTGCTGCAAATCCCCACTTTATGGTAAAAAAAAGGAAAGCATTCATTTTGTGTTTCCTCAGGCAAAGTCTCATTATTTATTATTTTTCATAATATGATTTTAAAATCTGTTTTATGACAATAAAGACTTTTTTTTGTTGAAGTCCAAGACAGTCTTTCAATATTTGATATTATTTCAAAAAGTACTTGTTAAAGATTTAACTACAGATGGATTAATAGTGGTAAAATAGAAGTATTATCATTGCACTTTTGAACATTAATAATTGGTCAGGTTGGCATTATATGAGCAAAGAATATAAAGATATTTTTTCCACTAAAAACCTTATTCTGTCAATTTATTATAGAGATTGATTAATGCAGAAGTAAAAGGCAACAGTGAAATAGTGGTGTTGAGTGTGGTAGACATAACACAGCAACAACATCATAATTTTTTCTTTTTGTAAACATTCAAAGAGAAAAGTTTTCAGGTGCAAAAAGAAGGAAAAAGAAGAGAAGAAAATGTCTTAACTAAAATTATTTGGATGTATGAATAAACCCAAGAAAGAAGAGCATTTTGTTGTTAAATTATTACCATTTGGGCCTGTAGACCAAGCATTCCACATTCTTCCTTTTACAGGACATTAAAAAAAATCTTGGGCGTTGCTTTCACAGCTGCAATCTAATGGCAAAGCCACTGGATTCAGAGCTGGGACATCTTTGCATCTCTCCCATTATTAGTGTCTGGCAGGAAGTTTACTCTCCTGTGTTTTTGGAAAGCATTTGAGTTCTGGGACTTTTCATGGCACGTCTCCTGCTGCTATAAAATGAAAAACACTGTATCCTGCTTTTTGCTTCATGAAGCAATATCAGACTCTTTAAACCATTCTGGAGTTGGCTCTTTACTGGAAAGATGAACCATTCCTTGAGAGATGGCTACTGCATTCTCTGCTAGCTGCAAAGAATGTTTTGGTTGAATGGTATCCCGCTGTTCTTCTCTATAAAATATATGCTGCATAGCCCACTAATTAAATGGTGTGTCCCCCCCAGTTAGCAGGAACTGCACAACTTCATCTTGGGTATTTATATTGCCCATCTTACCTAGGAGTGCATATCTCAGGAAATCTGTGTGTCTTTGTATCCTTGCTGGGAAAAGAGGCCATGTGTTCCCAGCATGGCCTTCAGGCCATTTTGCTCATTGCTGTTTTGCTTCTACCACCATCCCTTTTCTTCCTCACTCTGGCACTACAGCAGTTTTGAACAGTAGCCACTGAGAGTTCCAACCAGATTTCCTCAACAAAGTACTTTCTGTGGGGTAGGAAGCCAGGCAATAATGCAACAGCAAATGGAGCAGCCTTGCCCTATTCCTTCTCACTGCTCTCACCTGCACCCAAGCCACCACCAAAGCTCACCAGCTCTAATGCAGAAAACCCAGCATTTGAACTCTAGAGCAGGTCTCCCGTATGAAATACTGCTGCCAAGCTTGTGTACCAGCTTTAAGAATGTGTTTGTAATATTAATTTTTCCTGTCTGTTATAGATGTGCACAGTGCAATTATTATAATGCTTTGCACATGTAGTGTTATGAAATGTGTGCCTTTAAAGTCATGCCAATTTTCTTTCCTGTAGTTCAAATACATTATTTCTACCTATGTTCCAGTTACTTATTTTGACACACATTAAAAAAAAAAAAAAAAAAAAAAAAAAAAAAAAAAAAAAAAAAAAAAAAAAAAAAAAAAAAACAATGTAAAAAAAGAAAAAAAAAAAAAAAAAAAAAAAAAAAAAAAAAAAAAAAAGATTAAACTAACAACTATGTAAGCAAGGCAACCAAAAGACAACAGACTATTTTCTTCAGAAAAGAGCAGGTTTTTTGCATTTACATGCTTGGATTTTTTTTTTTCTTGTGCTACAGCTCCTCAGCACAGACACAGATGCTCACACAAACATCTGTCAACATAAAAAATACATGCACATAAGCACAATTCATATTGTACAAAAGGAGATCTTTCCCTAGCTGAGAAGCCATGCTCTCTCCAAAAATCCTCAGCTATATCAAAGGATGTCCTTGCATTAATCACCTTCAGGCTTAACCATTTAAACTCATTATACCCAAGAATGAAGCTTCCTCCCTTGCTCTAAAAAGTCATCTCTCACAGAACATGACAGCCATCAGAGAAACTTCATAGCTATTGTGCCTTGGCAGTCCCTTTGGTTCCTCACTTATGAAGCAGTTCAGTTAATGGTATACACACCCCAATGATGGACCTTGGTGGCTCTGAGACTTCCATATGGGGTCTCCTGGGATAATAATGCCTTCCTGAAGAAATTAAGTGATCTATGTGTGGGGGAAGGCATGGGAAGCATTAGTGCAGAACACAGATCTTACACTAGAGTCAGGCACAGTCCCACTGAAGCATAAACTAATTGGTGCGGGTCTCACTGCATTCAAAACTATGAACAAGCCTCAGATTTTTAATGGATTTCTTCTGCCATTTATTCTCCACTTGACCACCCAACAACCACTCTCCCTATGCCTCCATTTCCATTCAAACACTCCAGTCAGCCAGAACACAAATGAAAGTGGTTATTTCTTCAGCAAACTGAGTAGTGTGCATGTGAGTTACTGGGTAATGATTTGGGAATTAATTAGATGCTAGAATAGTATGATCTGTAGAAAGTGGTGGACAGGAAACTGACACAAATGTGGGTTTGATTTTCTATCTTCATTTGTAGCTTTCTGAAGATAGATGAAGTTATTTAAACTCTGCTACATAGCTGCTAGATATAATATTAATCATATAGGCAAATATTTCATTTTAAGTATGTATCTTCACCTAACAATTGTCACAGAATCACAGAATAATTGTGGTTGGAAAGGACCTTGTAGATCACCGAGTCCAACCATACCTACAAGAATAAAG